>JAMKQA010022781.1:0-20979 GCA_024699735.1 Posidonia australis
CCCCCCCCCCCCCTTCAGAAGGATTGATCCCTGTTCACCGGAGCCACGCTAGCCTCCCACCCACTTAGCCGACAAACGCGTGACGACCGTCCTGGACCAGAAGCAATCAATCCCTACAAGCAGGAGATGGAGTTCTCCCCTTTAGAAGGGTTGAAACCTTCCCACCCACAGGGCACCACCAGAACTAAGCCCCAGCATCAGATAGCCACTCGAGCAGGCGAGAGTCTACTGAAGCCAGAGACTCACTAGAACATAGCCGGAGAGCCAGAAACCTCCTTGGAACTCCAGAAGCCATTGAGGAGAGTCCAAGCTTCGTTAGAGGCCACTAAGGTCAGGCCGATAGAGCACAATCTCACCCTGGAGTAGCTAGAGTCCAACCAACTTGTAGGCTCCCCCTTTAGAAGGGTTGAGCCCAACGACTGGAGCACCCCAACCACCCCGAACTCAGAGTCACTAGAGCAGCAGATCTCCTTCAAGGAAGACAAGGAAACTCCCCCCTCAAAGGAACAACCTCTCGACAAACAGAAGCTCCTCCAACACACGAGGAGGACTCCCTCAGTCCATCCCGGGAAGGGTTCTACTAGCCCAAGGTCCATTGTAACACCCGTAAAATTCATTTTGTAATTATTTACATTTTAAAGAATTTTATTCGTAGACGGGTGTTATTGTTCCGAGGCTCGTTGTGTGAATTTGTACTTTTAGGCTTGGGCCTCATGGGTCGACTTCTGTTTACGTGTCCCTTTGCGTGGTTGGCACTATGCTTGTGGGCCTAGGGGTGGGTTCGCGTGGGGCCCACGTTCGTGGGTCTTTTGTTGTGGCTGGGGGGTTGGGTGGAGTGGCTAGCGTGCTCGTGTAGGGTGTTAGTGGTTGAGACGTGTAGGTAAGCACGCTCCCAATTACTGCATGCGTAGGCTTTATAAGCTGCTTGCACCGCACTCCTCCATCGCTTGTCACCATCTTCTTTTTCTTCTTCCTTCTTTACCTCCTCTTCCCTTCCTTTCCCTTCCTCCTCACTCTTCTCCCTTCCCCACCCCTTTTCCTTCCACCTGTCCTCCCCTGTTTCCCTTGTTTCATGCGTCACGGAGAGAGAGAGAGAGGGAGAGGGAGAGGAGTGAAGGCGCTCTGGTGGCTCATGGCGGCCTAGGAAGCTCTGAAGCGACGTCCCTGGGATTGTAGGGTGGCTGTGTTCGTGCGGGGTCGCCGATGTTTGCCGGAGTTGGCCAAAGGGTCGTCGAAGCTCGTTGTAGGTACGTATCCCCAATTTAATATGTAGAAATCATGTAAAACGGTAGAAATGCCTAAGATGCATGTAATCTAGGCTAAATTTAATGTTTTAGAATTTTTGAGAATTTATTGTGGTATTTATGGATATTTATGGCTGTTGGTGTGTTTTGGGTCGTTTTGACCCTTATACCTTTGTGAATTTATATCTTGATGCCTGATGAATGGATTTTGGCTTTGTTTTATGGATTTGAAGTAAACTTAGGGGTCTACATCTTATGTTTTATGTAAGATTTTTGGTGTTTGTTTAGGGAGTCCGATTGGAGGTCCTAGTTGAGGCAATTTCAAACTATAGGGTTTGGACCATTTTCTGCTTTTTACGGAATTCGACATACCGAACCATTTCGGTATACCGTTTCTCTATCAGATTAAGTCCTCTAGTCGAAATTTGGTTGTTTGATTTTAGACGGTTGCCCGAATCAGGAGATTTAGGTCGACCGAATTATTTTCGGTATACTGAATTTAGCCTGAGTGTTGACCGTTGACGGTTGACCTGATTCGGTTGACCGATCTAGATCGGCCTATCGAACCAAGGATTTTCGGCATACCGAACCTGTTTTTGGCATGCCAAATCTGGGCCCAAATATGTTTGTAAAAAAAAAATCTGATTTCCGAGGGTTTTTTGGATTGGTTTGTTTTGTCCCTATAAGATGGGATTATGGGCCGTCAATGGTGGTTCCTTAGGACACCTGATATGCCGTTTTGCCGAGACTTTGGAAGAGTTTTCAAAGAAATAAAATGGTTTTGGAAAGTGGATTTCAAAGTGATAGATGGCCTGTTTTGGAAAATAATTTTCGTAGTTTTCTGTGTGAGGGCCGAGACATTGTGGGATCGTGTCGTTAAGACCAAGGAATGTGACGACATTCTTGGGTGGTCGAGTGCGACACCTTGGTCGAGGTCGGGGGGCCGAGATACCCGAGGCTAAGGGACGTCGGGTTTTGGAGGTATGAGACTCCTTGACTGTAGTCTCAATGCTAGGGTTGTGGTCTGCGGGTTGAGATGTCTTATGGCATGACAGAGAGGTATGATACTCCTACTGTCGCTGTAAGCACTGAGGCTCAGGTGTGGAGGTATGATACTTTTTCCTGAGCACCGTGTGTGGAGGACGTCGTGAGGAGGTGTACCCTGTGGTGGCCAGTGCCGGTGGGACACGTGCCCCGTAGCTGGTAGCATCCTAAGAGATAGGACAGTCTTCCCAAGGAAGGGTTGGCTTTGTAAGGGTTCTTCAAGTGGGAGAATCGCGGGACGACGCGGCTTCTACACAGGGTGGCACGTCGTGGCAGTGCAGACGCTGTTGGTTGCTCTTCGATGGATTGTTTGTGGTCAGAGTTTGGTTGCCTAGTGTCGGGCTTTCAGACAAACTGTGTGTGGTTTTGGCCATTGATGGCCTTTGCTTGTGGTTTTGGGTTAGTAGAGTGTAGACACCCCGATTTTGAGATGACTCATTGATAATTCTCCAGATGTTGCTTTAAATGTGGCTGACCCTTCCCATTAGCCAGACCAATCCTAAACCCATAGTAAGTCCGCAGCCCAACTAGAACTCCCTATAGGTAGGAGAGAGCACCTAGCTAGCACATTTACCTAGCACACCTCCCTAGCACACCTAGCTAGCACATTTGCCTAGCGCACCTAGCAGGCGCACGTACCCGACGCACATCCCAGGCGCTTAGCCATTTCGCAGGCTGCGGGCTGCTGGCTTTCCACCTCCCATGGCTGTTACCTCTAGCAACGAATATGTCATGGAATCTTCCAGACTTTTCGTCTACGAGGCTCCCTGCATTCCTATGAGTTACCTTTGGGAGTTCCCTATAAATAGACACCAATAGGTAACCATTTAGAAGGATTAGAAAAGTTGAATCATCTTGAAAGAGAGCCTTCTCCAAAATTCTGCAAACACCCACTTGCACTTGAGTTTTTCCTCTTACATCCAAAGGCATTCTCAGCCCTTCCAAAGCACCTGGGAGCTTATTATCTTGGGTCTTTCTTTTCTTCCTTGAAGGAACATCCACCTCGGACAAGGTAGGCCTTTTTATCTTTCAAGTAACTTCTAGTTCTTTTACAATGGAATAACATGTTATTAGCTCCATGATAGGTTTGTTTCTTTTTATATCACCATGAGGCTTTTGCTCTAATTTATTTATTCTTTTTGCAAGATATCCTGCATGATAACCTATGCTTTGATTATAGCATGTCTATTTCGTTTCTAGGGAGCACTGCATTACTTGCATGAATCATCTTTTCTTTATTGTGTTCCTGATGTAGTCATTTGCATGAGCGATCTTCTCTTATTATGTTCTAGGTATGATCATGGTTATGACAAGTTTTATTGGGTTTACTCATCCCATGCTTGAATCCTTTGCATGAACCCATTAATCATCATGTTTTAATAAGATAGTAATGATCAGATGCATTTCATCATGCTATTCACACTCGTATGGATCAACTTGCATTAGCATAGATTTCCCATCATCTTTCTGGGTCAATTTTGGATCGGATCGCAGTCTTATCTAGATTTTTCTGGGGAGCACCTATATTGCGCACCAGAGCAGCGCACTTAGCCAACGCCCCGCTCTGGCGCCCCATGCAGGAGCACCAGACTGATCAGAAGGTAAAACTCTCACTTTTGCATCCCTGTTTGCATGGTTTTCTGAATGTTTTTTAGCCTGGTTCCTTTACTATTTGCTCTTTTTATTCCATGGTTTTGCATGCATTTGTTTTCGATAAAAGCGAGATTGTTTTCTAATCGTTTTCTCCCTTTGGATATTCAGTCCACGGTCAAAATCTGGTATGCTGGTTGCACCTTACTCCTACATGGAGAGCCTTGTGCATCAGCCCATGATCCAGTGGCCTGATTGAATCCTGTTTCTTTCATTCTAGCTTAAATAGGTGAGACCTTGTGTGAGGCTACCAGCCCTTGAGCACTAGGGTCACTAATCATTGCATTTACATGTTTTTCCAAGTTTTACAGAAGGATTTTGCACTGCATATTTTTCCAGAATGCATTCTCTGATGTTTTGGTTTTGCATAGTTTTCTGTTTTCCCTCAGCACATTTTCCTGGCCCACCTAGACACACATAGCGGGCACACCAAACTGGAGCACCAGTCCGACGCACCAAACAGGCTCATTGGCCTGTTTTCAGTAGCACACAGCAGCTTTTTATATGTTTTGGCTTGTTTTCTCGACTCGGTTTGCTTCTAGATTTTTCATTGGCTTTCTTCCTTGATGCATTAGGAAGGCACAACTATGTTTTCAACTATTTTCATGCATTCTAGATTGCATTAGGCATATAGCAAAGCAAGGACGATAAATCGCTTAAGATAATAGATCTTTGATCTTATTGTGCAATATTATTGCATCAACACTCGACCCAGCATACGAGCGATATTTCTGAGCATTAGGACACACCCTTACACATCATGCACCCATATTTTAGACACCACACACACATTAGCTTGGCATGGCATATCGCCCTTGGGCGTACAGCAAAGCCTGCAAAGCCGACATTCCATAAGCAAAAGAGAAATCAATAGAAAGACCGATTTATCGGGCGTACGAGGGTGCCTAACACCTTCCTCGTACGTAACAAGGATCTTTACCCAAATTTCTGGTTTACGAAGACCTTTTTATTATTTTGCATGATTTTCGTGTTTTATATGGTTTTCCTTGTCTCCCATTTGAATAGACTAGGTGGTGACTCTTGCATTTGCATTATTTCATTTTTGCCGTGATTTTGCCGACTTTGGTATATTTTTGCCATTCTCGCCGGCCTGGTTACAAAGAGTATCGCTTGTGTTTTTGGTTGGTGTGGGCCTGGTTTGTGAGGTTTTGAGAAATGGTTTGTGAAATGAATTTAAAAGAGAATCGATTAAGGTTTTGTTTCCCACGGTTTTCCTTTGGGGTGCGTATTGGGTGACTTTTGTCACTCATGCGTTTTCCTCGTGTTTTTGGTTTACAGGTGCAGGCATGTAGAGGTTTAACGTAGTGCATATAGTCTGGAGTCTCCTAGCCACACACATAGGTTCTTAGTAGATGATATTTTTCTATTAGCTTTTATTTTCCTGTAATTTAATTTGTTTTAAATTATTGTGGAAAATATGGGGCGTTACAGTTTAGTAACAGAGCTCTAGATTCACTAGGTTACACTAAACCTAGGGCATCCGATCTAGAGACTCCATAGGTTTTTCATGCATGGTAGAGTCTGCACTTGATCTCTTCTTGGTTTTCTGGTTGTTGCTTTGTCTGTGGTGTAGGTACTTTACCTTTCTTCGGTAGGATGCCTCCTCGTGGTCGTAAGGGCAAGGCCCCTGTCCAGGAGACTGAACTCTGAGAGGACGTAGGCAGATGGAAGGTGGTTCGTACGGAACTGAAGAGTTTGGCACACGGGATCTCTCACACGTTCAGCAAGAGTAGTGCCAGTGAGTCGTCGGATTATCCGTGGCTGAACCAGTTCATGAAGCTTCATCCACTATCGTTCAAGAGCAAGGTCAGTGCTGAGGAGAGTGAAGCCTGGTTGGAGAAGGTGGTGAAGATGTTGGAGAGCATGGCGTGTGTAGACACCCCAATTTTGCAGGTTTGCAGGCTAGAATTGTGGTAGTTGGACTTTTAATCACAAGTGAGCTCAAACCTTTGTTTTAAGCCCAAGCAATCCACCAAAAGCCCATCAAGGCCCATTAAGCTCACCTAAGGCCCACTTAGGCCCATTAAGCCCATGAAAGTCCATTCAAATCCATCATAACACCAAGGTCCATTAAAGCTCAAGCAAGCCCATTTGGGCCCACAACCCATTTCTTCTTCTTCTTCCAAACCAACCAGCCATTCCACCACATTAACACATAAATCATCTCCCAATACACAAAGCTCCCACTCCTTCAACCCTCTCATCTCACAACTCCAGCCAACACCACATGAACCCAACACCTCACCACCACCATACTAGCAACCTCTCACGTCCTCCTTCTACATCACAACAGACCACACCTCTTTTCTCTTCCAGCCCATCTCACCACGTGGCCCAACAGCAGCTCTTCCCAAGCTTGAGCCCTCCACAAACCAGAGCCACCGAATGCCTCACCGCGAGCTTGGACAGCCATCAATCATTGTCGGCGAGCAAGGGGACAAGATGGAGCGTGGAAGACAGTGGTTTGTTAGGTCGTTAGGTGTTGGGAGTTCTGTTACTATGTGTTAGGAGTTCTGTTACTAAGTGTTGGGAGTTCTGTTAGATGGTTAGGTGGTTGTTAGAGTTCGGTGGTGGGTTGTTACAACCATCGACCTCACCTATAAAAGGAGGTGAACAGAGCAAGAATGAGGGGAAAGAATGAGAGAGGAGAGATCCCAGAGCTCTGCGCTATTCTCCTGTGGCCTTCCCGAGAGCTCCAGCCTACCCCAGCGCCTTCCTCAGCAAGCTCCGATCACCTGCGCCACTGCTAGACCAGGTACGCCCTCCTTTAGCTTCCATTGTCTTCAATTCTACTTTCCTAGGATTCCTTGTGACTTCTCGAGTCGATTCCGATCAGGCCAGAGACTTCCTCTGGTCGGAATCAGCCCCCAGGCCTCGTTGGAGCTGTTTTCCAGTGGCCTAGGTGGGGGGCTTGGTCCAGGGCACAGCCTTGGCCCTAGAGAGTCGTCCCTTCCTCCCTGGACCTCCTTCTTGCTTCTTTGCTCCTCCACGCGCCGCTCCGCTACCTCCCGAAGCCTCCACCAGAAGCTTGCCGGAATCGCTCCCAAACACCGTCGCCGAAGAAGACGACCGCAACCAGAGAATGACGCCATGCCTCCAGCATCGTCGTGCCTCTCCAAGCCTCCAGAAAGCCTCCACGGCACGCCCCAAGCACGCCAGGGCCCCTGAAGCTGAGCCACGAGCCTTGGAACACGCCCGCAACCTAGCTCGCTGAAGAAGACGACATCGACAACAGGCAGACCCCCATGTTGCACGATCTGCCTCCGTTTTGCCTTCTGACGGAAAAGAAATGTCCCTCAACACTCTTCTGAGCCTTCTAGACCTCTGGATCGCCGCGCCGCAGCCTCAGAAGCTTCCTCCATCTCCGTTGACCATCGCTGGTGCCCCGATGGCGAAGGAGGTGGGAGGCCCACTCTCGTCGATCAATCCGAGATCCAAACCGTTGGATCTCTTCCCCTCTTTCTCCTCTTGCTTCCCATGGGGTCTAATCTTAGATCAAACCATGGGATAGCCCTCTGGTTCCCCTTCGGTGGTCGTCAACGATGTAGGAGGTGGGTGACATCATACACGTGGGAGGTACTGGTACATAAGGGGTAGCAATAGCAGCGACGATAACAAGAGTAGGAGGGAGGAAAGGAAGTGGTGGCAATGGGAGGAGAGCAAGCCTAAGAACGGAGACAGAGATGGAGATAGAAAAGGAGAAGAGGATGGAGACGGAGATAGAGAAGGTACAGATAACAGACAAGGAAGATGGAGACGGAGATTGAGAAGGAGAGGAGGACGGAGATGGAAAGAGGAGGACGGAGATGGAGAGAGGAGGACGAAGGGTTTTGCTTTTGTTGATAGGATTTTGCTTTTTTTAGGGTTAATCTTGGCCATTGATTCTAGTCAACGGTTGTAGTTTTATGTGCCTACAGGAAATATTTCTGCAAGCACCAACATATGCACTTTTCTTTTTTTCAAAATGAGCCTCTTCCTGTGGTTAGGTAATGGGATTTTTTTAAAATAATATTATTTTAAAAACTTATTAAAAAGTAAACTTCTTCCCAAATTATTTTCAAAACTAGGCCTCTGATAGAATTCAAGTAGACCCCACATGTCCATTGACCTATCAACGTTTTTTTTCTTCTATTTTTAATAAAATTGGCATTAATTTCAATTAGCAATATTGAATACATTCATTTCACTTGAATTTGGTTCTTAGAAAACCAAATTCAACACTTACAAAATCAAATTCGGTTTTTAAAAAACTGAATTCAACAGCAAGTTTAAAATTGAATTCCTTATTCCATTCAACTTCGAAACTTAAGCATGTTGGATTCAACATGTTAAATTCCGAATTCATTTAAAGTAGAACTTGGCTATGACAAAGTCAAGTTCAATTTGCTATAAAACCCACAACAATAGGGCATTTTCGACCCTCTACACTCACTCCCACTTCACCGCCCACTCCAACCCCACCCCCTACTCCAATTCCCACTTTGGCTATTTTTGGTGTCATAAATGTCGACATTGTGTTCTACTTTGACCTCCATTCTATATGGTATTTTTCTTCTATTTTATGAGTAACAACCTCCATCTTGTTATTGTCAATTACACCTTCGATCTCCATCAACGGATTATTTTTTGTTATAGGAGTTTCAAAAAAAAAATCTTTATATGTAAAGTTTGTTGTGCTTCTTGGGATACTGTAGTTTCTTAGATTTCCTTTCCTTATAGAAGAAATATTACTAAGATATATGTAGACACCTCGGTTTCTAGCCAATGTTGGCAGATGGACCTAGTGGAGAGTGCAACAAGACAGCAGACTCGATCCTACCCTGACTCCTAAACCTAGCCCTTAAACCCAAATCAACCCAAAACCTCCAAATTACCTTAAACCAAACCCCATTCAATAAGCCCAGTCTGTGTGCTCTAGCCCAATGGGATGCGTAGCCCAATAGTGCGATAGGGCCACGGTAGCTACCTAACCAGTTGTTTTCATCGTACAATCTCGTACCTCGTACGAGCGATGCTACGCATACAACACCGACTTGTCCCTCGGCGTGCCTGTCATTCCACAGCCTTCCCATGCCCTGTCACCAGCCACCACATCCTGTGCCGCTCCCACTGTCACGCAAGCCCTGCAACAACACCGGTGAGCCACCTACAACCTCCTGCCAACACGCCATCTCACTTCACCTACCACACAAGGGACAACCACCAAAACCCTGAACCTTTCCCTGTGAGGAGGCCACCTTTCAGTCGTGAGCAAGAAACCTAAGAATTTAGACCTTGAGCGCGAGAGAAGTGTTGCCATAGAGAGTGAGCCTAAGAACCCAACTCACCAAACCACTAGTAACCCGCCTTCCTCTATATCGAGGAAGCTCCCCAGCCACTTACCAATCACTCCTAAGCCACCCTCGACTCGTCCCCAGCTGCCAACCAGCCGTCCAACCTCTCTCGCTGAAGATCCAGCCGCTGGCACAAAGGAAGACATTTAGCCCTCCACAGGTATTGTCCTCAACTCGTTCTAGTAAAGGATAGTTTAGGGGTGTTTGTTTAGCTTGCCTATTAGCTTTCTAGCTGTTTTCCTTTATTGTATCATTGTATCCTGTCTTCCTCCCCGTCGACGGACAACGAGAGCTTGCGTGAGGCTTCCAACCTTTAAGCACCTGACCATGGTCGTCCCAAGGCGCCCCCCCTCTTCCACTCCAGCCACCATAGAGCTATGCTTGAGTCCTTGGTGCTCTCATTTGGCTAGTTAGGCTTCGGTGGGCTGTGACGTTGGCGACGGAGGTAGGGAAGAGGCCAAGACACTCCTTGTTTTGATTTATCGGTGTTTCTGCCACGCCATGTGATTGTTCAAGCTTCTTGAGTGTTTTCGTAGCTAAGGCATTGCATACTTTGCATGGGGAGAAGTGATGTAGGAGGAGGATTTGGACTCTATTCCAGGTGTGCACCCTAATAGCACGTCCGACATGTGCGTGTACATCAGGGACCCTATGGCGCCAAATCCGACCAAGCCTCGGCTTTATGTCCTTTTAATTAAGTTTTATTTCGCATTGGACTCCACTTGCATGATTTTTAGTTTCTCTTGCTCATTTATTCCCCTTTCATCGCTTGGGTTTCTCGTCCATGTTGGTTTTCATTCAAATTTTAGAGTTAGCATGTTTCCATCCATCATTTATGTTGCCCACTATAGCCGTGTTATCTTGTCATGACCTTGGGTGTGTGTGAGATCGGTCGTGGTAGCCAGTTATTTGGATATGCTCTGGATCACGTTCTTAGTGTGCGTAATACCTGCACGTCCATGATGCGTGTGTGTCCCAGGGACCTACCCAAACTGACCTAGCCCCTAAACCTGTCCCACTTATATCCTTCGCATCATCTTTTGCCCCTTCGTCTTGAGCACTTTGGGGTTGTTGTTCCACATCCATTTTACTTTATTTATCATCCATTAGCCACACATCAATTGGCATTCAAGCACCCACATAACCATGCATGTGAGCGATAAGTTCGAGAAAGATCGACTCGTCAGGCTTGTGGGGATACCTAATACTTTTTCCGCGTGTAATAGGAGTCATTACCCTTTCTTTGGCTCGTAATGACCCAAGTGTCGTGTCCATTTGGCATGAGTCACTTTTATCTTGTATTTCATTTTGAGCTTTGATTTTTGATACGATTTTCCTCGTCTTCCTGTTTTTAATAGACTAGGTGGCATCTCTATGTCTTATCTTTACTTTGTTTGGTCTCTTATTGGTGTTTTCGAGTCGTTCTTCCCTCGTCCTTGGATTCACTGGATCTGTTGTGTCTCTATTGGTCTCCATGTGGTTCTGATGGCATCGAAGCGCGATTTTTCCCTTACTGGTATGGTCACAGGAACTGACGACTCAGTTGGGGAACTACAGACTCCGACTTTTGTTTTCGGGTTTTCCTCGCTTACATGGTTCTCTTTGCTTGCTTATTCCTTGATTGTGTGACTTAATAATGTATCATGCTTTATGGATGGTGAATGTTTTGTTTTACACCAAGTTATTATGATCACCCCTCATGCACATGCCATGATTCCATGCCTTTTGGAGTGTTGTTTGTTTCCTTACCACAATTATGTTCACAACAGAAGCACATGCCATGTCCATGTTTGTTGTTTGATGAATGATGCTTGCCTTGCCATGATTTGTGTGTTTTTCTTTCCTTTCCATTTTTATATAGGGGAAATTAGAGACTTGCATGCCTTTCCCTTTGGTTTAATTAAAAATTTTGCAAGTAAAATCATTACTTACGGTTATGGTTAATAAAATGGGCAAGTAAAAATCACCAAGCATATTTGCATGATTGAACCATATAGGTTCATGCATCTCCTCTCCTTTGAGTCCACCTACAATTTGCGAAGGCCAGTCTCGATTTTCTTGTCTTATTGCTTTGGCATAGGATTTAATACCGATTTGTTCCCCTTGTTTGGGGTCATGTTGGTGTTAGTAGAGGGTACAACCCATGCTTTGGTAGGGTCAAGGCTTCCAATGCACCACCGTTCCACAGTTTTGGCATGTGATGGAACCCTATTTTCTACCTTGAGTCGGAGACCTGTCCACCTTGAAAGATTCCAAAGTAGACAGCCTCCTAGGATACACTTAGATGGTGAGAGAGTACATTTTAGATGCATCCATAGGCATGTATGCCATTCACACCATTTAACTAACATTCCATTGTTTTTCCTTAGGTTTTGACACCTATTCTCCTATGTGACCACTAGGTTCGCGCATGAGTTCTTTGACTAGAGCTCGAGCACCTCCTTTCTAGCCCTCTTGTTGTGTGACACTTGTTCTCGACGTTCTTTCCGAACTATTTGTCGCCTCCGATGATAGCTCATCGTACGATTTGTCCATCCTTCTACTACCATAGCCCCAGTCGCACTCGCCACGTTCCGCCATGGCCCAATGCGTCAACGAGACTATTTCTACTATCACCTTTGAGGGAATCGCCACTTCGGCCATTTCATCCCATTTTCTGACCTCTACTATAGCTTTGTCGCCCCATGTCGGCCTCCTCCAAGCGCATGGAGCGTCTTACCCTCTTGTGTCGGGACATTGGCAGACCTTGTCCGGTCTAGAGCCTATTCCTAAATCTATCACAATGACTACCACTCACACTCCAGAGTCGTCTGTGTCCCTCCATCTATAGGGACCTTCTGCTTTGCCACCCACCCTACTACGGTAGCATCTTTGATAGGTTTCATCCCTTTTGAACAATCTCTTCCTCCCTTGTCCTCTACTGTGTCAGTTCTGTTGGCAATTCTGCCCCTCAGTACCATTACCGATAGGAACTCGGTTGTGCAGACCCAATACTTCTTGGCTCTCGCTCAGAAGTTGCAAGGCATGGCACTCTCCCTTGATTCCTTACTGCTTCCAGCATCCCCTCCCCCTGAGGTTTCGCCGCACTCGGCTTTGGTGCTCTACTCTGCACCCACTGCACCACCACCTCGGTCGTCGCCCTAGCTCCTCGCTAATCAGGCTATGGGAGTGTCGACCCTGCATCCTTTACCATAATCTCACACTTCACAATATGCTTCTGCCAGCCTCTTGGCTTGGCAAGAGCCCAGCACTCTCTGGTCCCACTACCTGGACTCACACTAGGATGGCAGCTGTCGCCTCCACACTTTGCACTACTCACTGCACAACATACCACATACCCTCTACCTCTACATCAGACACAGGTACCCCCTATACATGCCACAACACACCACGCACTCGCACAGGTATGCTGGCCATCATGCCATGACACTAGGTGGTATGATGGTGGATCCGGAGGAGCACCTTGGCATACGCGATACCTCTACATCAGACCCACATGGCATACACGATACTACCCCAACTGCACCAATCTCATCAATAGCGACCCCAAACGCCCTCCTCTCTAGAATGGGTGATTTGGAAAGAGCACTTCAACAAGTGCAGGGCAGGGACTGTCAGTCTTTCCAATTCCGGGACCTCTACTATTTTTTAGAGGCTACTCTCCTGTCAAATTTCCATGTCTTGGATTTTGAGAAGTACAATGGAAAAGGTTGCCCAATCTTTCATTTGTGGGCATACTATGGAGACCTCGCTTAGTTTCAAGCTGATGAAAGGTTATTGATCTGTTTGTTCCAAAAGAGTCTCTCAGGTCCTATCCTGAAGTAGTTCACTTCCCTAGACATGGTTACCATTCAGACTTGGAATGACCTGGCGGAGGCATTCCTGGAATAGTATTCCTTCAACTTGGACCTATTCCCCAAGAGGGAGAACTTGGCTGCCACAAAGCAGAAGCCCCTCGAGCCGTTTGAAAAGTACATTAGGCATTGGTGTGCCCTCGCCTCATAGGTGAAGGATAGACCCTCTAACGAGGATTCTATCGAGATGATCATCCATGGGGCACAACCAGCTACAAGGGCTTTGCTCATCATCCAGCCCATCACCACCTTCTTATCAATGATTAGAGACGACGCCCACGTGGAAAGCTCGCTACAAAGACTGTGCCTGTGAACGTGATTGGCCTTTCGGCTCAAAATCAAGTAGTTTATGTACCAACACGTAGGTGTGACCATGCCAGTGGAACCCCTACGCGCGGTTCTCCAAACCTACTCCGGTGTGCGGAAACACACGGGGAGATCCGATGCGGTCACGGCGAAAATGGTGAATCCGGAGGAAGAGACAAGACTCGGAAACACCGAAGGGAAAACAAAAAGGATAAGGAAAGGAGTAGCCACCTAGTCTTTTAATGGAAAGACGAGGAAAACCAGAAAAAACACAAAAAAGGCAGAAAGCAAACAAGATGCAAAGATGCATGTGTGATCCGTGCCTAATGAATAATGCAAGATGAATGCGGGCCATAGAAAGGGTAAGGATTCTGGTTACACATGGGGAAGGGGTTAGGCACCCCCATGCGCTCGAGAAAACTCGGTCTTTCTAGGTTTCCTACTGTCAATGGTCTGATGAATGTATGCTTGCTTATTCTATATGCTCATGCATGAAGATGACTGAAAACATGCCAAATCAAGGAGAAGTGAAATCAAAGGAAAAAGTTAATCCGAGGGTCCAATGTACTCATTGTTAATGCCGCTTTATTGTACACCCTTGGGCGATTAGGAAAATCGTGAAATTCTTGGAAAGCGTCTCGCAAAATAGCGGAAATTGGGATAAATCCGAGAAAATCAAAAAAAGGGAAAATAATCCTTGTTTCGGGACCATGTCGGCTTTGTAAGCCTTTTACTATACGCCCTCGAGCGATGGAAAACCAAAACAAGCAAAAACCGCGGAACACCGAGGAAAACCCGGAAAACGAGGAAAAGACTAAGTTCAGAACATAGCTAGAAAGCGTGCACCAAGTAAGGAAGAAAAGATGGGGAAAACCGTGCAAAAAGATGTGAAAAGTATGCAAAATACAAGTGTGAGTGCAAATCTGAAGAAGTCTAGGGGGTTTTGTGCAAAAAGCCCAAATCCAGGGAAAACTGACATTCATAAGCCCAAATCATCAGAATTACCTAAGAAAACACATTCCATGTATGTATGAAGAAATCTGGGGTCAAATGTGCATCCCTAGTCAAAATGAAGTTCTCTAGGGGTTAAAATGCAATTTACCCACTAATGCATGCATGCACATCAATTCAGCATAAAATCAATGTAAAATGCAATAAAATGTCTCAGAAATGATCCAGGAAGTTTCAGGGGCAAAATAGTCATTTTACCCTTGCAAACAGGCAATCAGAGCGAAATCAATGAAGTGCAGGGGCTAAACTGCAAATAACCCAGCAAACAGAGCATCCAGAAGAAATTCAGAAAAAACAGAGTGTTAAAGTGCAATTAAACCATGAAAACAAGCTTCTGGAATGTTTTAAAACAAAATCAGGGAGTTTTATGCAATTTTCACAGCTAAATAAGCCTTCTAAAAGTTTCCTGTAAAACATAGGGGCCTAAATGCAATTTGTCCAATGAAAACATGCTTCTAGAAAAGTTTCAGAGAAGTATGAGGGCTTTTATGCAATTTTTACTGTAAAAATGAACTGTCAGAAACATTGTGAAGAAGTGTAGGGTCTTTTATGCAATGTTCACAGAAAAATGAACTTGCAGGAAGTTTTTAAGAACGTGCAAGGTCCTTTTAGCAAAATGGCTGAAGAAAAATATGTTTCAAAGACTCTGGGGGCTTTTATTAAAGTTTTAAACTCAGAACACATTATTTTAAATGTTCAGGGTAAAACATGTAATATTTTCAGTTAAAACTTTATTCTAAATATTTTAGAAAAATGATTGCAGGACCTATATGCAATAAAAGGACTAAAAAGTAATTCCAGAAGGACCTATTTGCAAGAAAAACATAAACTCCAAATTTTATTTAAAATAAAGTTTAAAAATGTTTTTTAAAGAGAAAAAGAAACGATGGTCGCCGGCGACGGAGCTCGCCGCCGCCGACTGCCGGGGAAGGGCAAACAAAGCCTTCCCGTAGTCCGATCTAAGATCTGACCCCACGGAAAGCAAGAGGGAGAAGCAAGGAACACATCCAACGGAGTGGATGGATGATCCAGCAGCTGGAACGATCTCCCACCTTCCTCGTCGTCGAGGTGCTCCGGCGACGGTGTCGGGGAAGAAGGAGCTCTCCGGAGGCTGAGGAGCGGTGCTCTGACTTGTGTGGTTAGTCTAGCACTTATGCGTACCTCTTTGACATCCTCCACAGTGCCGATGTTCACAATCTCTGTTTCCTCTTCCACATGCAGGTTCGGGCCTTCGGGATCATCATCATAAGGTTGGAATTCTGGCACATCGTGACATTCCTCTCCCGCCTCTGCATCATCCTCTTCTCCGTACACAATAAGCTCCGGAAGGACTTCCTGTTGGCATGATGGATCCGTATTCTCAAAGGTGCATAATTCTTCTGCATTCTGCCCCCAGTGGTGTTTCAGAATGGTCACTGTAACTTTGGTCTTCCTGTAGGCGCCTCTAATGACCTCTGGTTCAACTGTCTCCGAACCTGCATCTGATTGCTCTTCTTCGGATATGCATAAGTTTTGATTGCCATGCTGCATTTGCATAGCATGTACGACAGGTGGGCAGCTGTCCTCTGTTTGACTGATGTGAGTGCTGCTGCCCGGGTTCCCTCCTGAGCCTAACTCAGGTTTTTTTTTTGGACCCTACTGCTCAAGTGGGGCCAAGTCTGGTAATACCACCAAGACCCGCCTCCCGGCTGATAGGAGATGGACTCCTCTGGTCTAGCGTCTGATGATTTATTTTCCTCAAGGGTCATGATTGCAGACTGACCCGGTGTTGCTGCAGATTCTCCCTTGTCCTCTGTCAGTGCTGCTTTCCCTTTCCTGCGCCTGATTTCATCCTGCGCATCCTCAGCCAGCACTGATAACTGCTCCTGAAATAAGACCTCTAAATCGCTGAGCATGTTATCTACTTGAGCCACCACAGCATCTCCCTCTTCTTCGTCAGATGGGGAATCCACAAAGTAAGCGCCGGTGGTCTTCAACGGTATTTCAGGTGCTTGTTCCGGCTGCATTGACTGTAGTCCTCTTACCACTGTCTGCTGCTCTGATGCAGTTACTGCTGATTCTGCCCTTGCTGCATCCCAAACTGCAAACTGATTGGTAGACAGACCTTCTGCTGACTTTGGAGGTGGCAATGTTAGCATGGCTATCCCTGGGGACACGGATGACGTTGAACCCATTATGAAGTCCATAATTCCTTTCTCCGAGTAGTAGTCCTCTATGCATACCCATTCTGACTCACTGACAGGCTCATTGGACTCGGATTCTGCAAGCATGAAATTCCGATTGGGATCCAGCAATCCCGCACAGACAAAATTGTTTAAATCTCATGGAATAATGAGCTTTTGAAACTTACGACGCCTTGCACATCTGTCTTGCAGCTTGCGCTTGTAACCCAGTCCTTCAAACTCGCGTCTTCTCTCCATGGCAATTGGTTCTGCGATTCCCTGGCCATTTCGCCCAAGAGGTACTCCTTTCTCATACTCCCATCTTTGACATAAATTCTCGACCATCAAAAAGGGGTTGCCAAAAGCGACCAAATGACTGGCACACTCAAGAATAGGAATGAAATTAACCGGTTCAAAACGGTCGACACGGTAGAGTACGTCAGAGGGTTTAGAATCAAAGCGGACAGTATGGGAAGAGACTGCATAAACCGCCTCAACCTTCTCCTTTTCAAGGTTTTCTGCCATTACAACGACGATGTCATTGTTCCAGCGGAATTTTATCATGCGATGGAGGGTTGAGGGGATGACCTGATGCTTGTGGAGCCAAGGGCGCCTAAGCAGAAGATTAAAGGATGGTTCATGGTCAACGACGTAAAACTCAACCTCGAAACGGGTAGGGTCAATGATCAGAGGAATAACTAGAATCCCTAAAGTATCATGGTGCGTGTTATCAACGGCCGTCATTCCCTTTACAGCCGGAGTAATGTCCTCCGATTTGAAGCCCACCTGACTTGCAGTTCGCAAGGGGTAGACGTTCAAACCGGCACCATTATCAACCAGTGTAAGTGGAATGCGAAAACTCTGGTACTGCACCGCAATGAATAGGGGCTGATTATGATTTGTCCCTGCCGAAGGAAGCTCAGAGCTGGAGAAGGAGATGACCTTAGGTGCAGCTATCATTCCCACCATGTTTTCCATGGCAGAGGGTTGTATTTTTGAGGAAACATGGGCAACCTGGAAGACTCAGAGAAACACTAGGGCTGCTCTGTGATGCTGGACTAATGAGGCTCGAGCTGGGTTGAACTCAATAGGGGAGGATTCAGGCTGAATTCATGAAGTCTGGTGAAGAGAAAATGGGTTCAGTGGGATGTGGTGTGACTTTGGCCAATTTTGATTAAATGAAAGGAAGAAATGGTTTAATATAGATGAATAAAATGTTGGTTTCATTTGGACTGAAATGTTGACTAATGCTAGGGCTTTGGGCTAAGGTGGACTCATTTGGGCTCAATGGGCCTAAGTGGGCTTCATGGGCATATGTGGGCCTTGTGGGCCCATATGGTCCCAAATGGATTTAGGTAGGCCCAATGAGCTTAAAAAGAGTTAAACGAGCCTAAATAGATTTGATGGGCCAAAATGGACTCAGATTGGGTTTAATGGACCTATGTGGGCCTTGTGGGCCCACATGGGCCTAATTAGGACTGAATGGGTCCAAATGGGCTAAATGCGCTAAATGGGCTTAGGGGTTTAAGCTCAGCCACCACATCTCCATCCTGCAAAATCAGAAAATTGGGGTGTCTACAGTAGGACACTCCACACACCCTACATCACCACCACAACTGAGCCTGTGTATCTTGTAGCATCGACAAGGCAAGGACAACACCCTCCCTAAGGGAGGCCTTGACGATTCGATTGAGAATTCACTCCACTAGTCGAGCCATTGAGCGCCATCCTTCCCATGGTGCAGTTGCCCCTCAAGTATCCAGACATTCACCCACCTCTGACTCCTTTATCAGTGTGATATAAAGCAAATCTGTACTGCAGTTACCATTGGACCGCGAGGCATTCGATGGACAACTGCTTCACCCTTCGGAACACCATACAAGACCTCATTGACTGCAAGGTCATTGTCATCAACACCTAGGATGCAGGATCTACACCGACCCCAGCACAAGCACCACCAGCACAAGCATACCCCAGCATAGTCAGTCGGCCTCTCTCCCAGCAGGCGAATCTGGGAGCATCCGGGACCCTAGGGGTTCACTGTCTCTTTCCTGTCGGTCTGATCTTATCCAGCATGTCTCTGACCCTTTTCCCTCTTAACTATACCAGTCTTTCCTCGTGGGTTCAAGGTCCGTCGTCAACATGATTCACCTGACTGCCAGGACAGAGTGCACGATCGCACCGCCTACCATGCAATCATCCCCAATTGCACCCATCTGCCGTGAGGCGAGACAGTAGCCAGCCTTGGCCCGACCCATCCAGCTAACTGCCTACCCCACAGTGCCTTGCGTCCACCCTCTAGTGGCCTAGCTGTAGTTGGCAGCTTGTACACCCTTGGTCATTAATCTGACTAGGGATACCCATCGGGTTCTATATGACTATGCCATAGAAATGTGCATAGAAATCACACGGTCTGGAAGGGTGTACAAGCTCCCAACACCGGTCCCTAGGGCAAGCCATCCAACACCACCCCTACCGCTGCAAACAAGCTAGCCCATCAAGCCTGCCACTGAGGAAGGCACCTCCAAGCCCACCATAAGTACCGTCAACAAATCCCTAGATAACATCACCTCCCAGCTCAAGAAAGTCAAGGTCGACATATCCATCTAGGACCTTATCCATAACACAACTGAGCACCAGGAGGCCTTCCTCCAGGTGTTCCAGGCAACCCATGTATCCCCCACTATTGAGCCCACAACCCTTGAGAACATGGTAGGTGTGATCGTAACGCCGTAGGTTATCTCCTTCTCCTCTCAGGAGTTACCTCCGACGGGTACTAACCACAACCAACCGTTGTTCATCACTATGTAATTTCAGAGTTTTTGGATTCTGTTGATGCTGGTTGATAACGACGCAGGTTTAAATATCTGCCCCTGCCCCTTGTGTACAGAAAGTAAGATCGAATTCAAGGCCAAGGATATCATGCCAGCTTTCAAAGGAATGACGTCCTTTGACAATACAGACCACGACACGTTGGGAGCCTTGGTCATTCTTCCAACTGTCAGTCTGGCTCAGTTTGGCGTCCAGTTCTATGTCATTGACCTCGAACCCACCTTCAATCTCCTGCTTGGGTGCCCTTGGTTTCATAAGCATCAAGTCATCCCATCAACCTTACACCGCATGATCAAGTTATGCTATGGCGATGACATCACCAGTGTCATGGCTGAGAACTTTGGAAAAGATGATGTTGACACGGTCTCTTCTGTTGACCTACAAACTGTCCGTTTTGATCCCAAGCCTTCAGATGTGCTTTATTGGGTTAATTGGTCCGAACCAGTCAACTTCATTCTGGATCTCGAACACGTCAGGTTTTTGGCCATTCATAGTGTAGACACTCCAATTTTCTAATTTTGCAGCATAGAGATGTGGTGGCTAAGCTCTAACCATCATTGGGCCTATTTACTTCATGGAAGCCCACTTGGGCCCAGGAAGGCCCATATAGGCCCATTAAACCCTAATTGAGCTTACTTGGGCCCACAAGACTTATTTGGGCCCATTTAACTTTTTTTCGAACCCATTTAGGCCCATTTAGCCCATTTAGCCCTATTTGGGCCCAAGGGGGCCCACATAGGCCCATTAAGCCCAATTGAGTCCACCTTGGCCCCAAAGCCCGTGAAGGCCCTTTATGCCCACTTAGGTCCATGAAAGCCCTTCAAATCCACCAAGGCCCATTAAACCCACTTAGGCCCATGAATCAACCCATTTCTTCTTCTTCTTCTTCTTCCAAATTAACCAAGCCAAAACCATGATTCAACCCATCATTTCCCTCCTCTTCCTCAACATTACCAGCTAGTAACAACCCAACCGTGTCCAGCCCATCTCACCAAGTTGACCAGCAGCAACCAGGCTTGAGCCAGCGCCATCGGATGTGTCGTCGTGAGCTTGGACAGCCGTTGATCGCTGTCGACGAGTGGGCTGGCAAGATGGAGGTGCGTGGGGGACAGTCATGGTGCTGGTTGGTTATGAGATGTCAGGTTTCTATTGTAGTTTGTTACGGATGTCGTTCTGGATTGTTGGGTTCACCTATAAAAGGGAGGTAGAGGTAGTGAATGGAGAAAGAGAAAAAAAGGCCTGGACCGCACGAGAGAGCAAAGAGTAGAGAGCGAGCGAATTCCAGAGTGAGAGGAGCGTTTGCGGGGAGGAGAAGTAGTGGGTTCCAGATCTCCGGTGAAGCATCTCCAGCCAGGTACACCCCTGGATCCCATAGCTGTTAAATTCTTAGTCCTCTAGGTCTCTTTCTCTTCCTAGAGCAGTACCAGGGGATCCAGAGTGATCCCCTGGTCGGAGAAGCTCCACCGTGTCCTGCCGTCGCCATTCTCCGGCGACAGAGGTGTGTGTGTGTGTGTGTGGGGGG
>JAMKQA010022782.1:0-14165 GCA_024699735.1 Posidonia australis
ATCCTATAAATACTTCACCAGATCTTCTTCATCGATCTCACCACAGAAGCTAGAAGTCTCTCATCTCTTCGACGGATCTGGTTCACTTCTTTGTAGTGGTGCCGTATATCATGATGGCTTCCAAAACTTATTTGTTCGTGTTTTGCATCACCGTCATGCTGTCGACCCACGGCGTGTGTCCAGCCACAGCTAGAAGTCTCTTGGCAACTCCGGTTCCACCTCCGGTACCGGTAATTCCAACGTTACCGAAGCCAACGCTACCACCAATTCCGACACTTCCAAAGCCCACTTTACCACCAATGCCGACACTTCCAAAGCCCACTTTGCCGCCAATGCCAGTTGTGCCCATGGTGCCTAAAGCTGCTCTGCCACCAATGCCGGTTGTCCCACCGTTGCCAAAGCCAACGTTGCCACCCATGCCGGCCGTGCCGGCCATGCCGAAGCCCAATTTACCACCAATGCCCGTTGTTCCAACGATGCCAAAGCCAAAGTTGCCGCCAATTCCAGCTGTGCCGACCCTTCCAAAGCCCACTTTGCCGCCGATGCCTGTAGTGCCTACTGTCCCCAAGGTTGCGATCCCACCAATTCCTTCCGTTCCAAAGATGCCTCTCTTCACTCCACCACCTTCAGCTGCCTCCAGTCCTTAATCGTCTCCCATCTCCAGGCCTGCATTGGACTCATGGAATTGTGTTAGTATAGTTATGTCATGCATGTTGTTGTCTTTCATTTGCTTGCGCATTATTGTTCACGTACTGCTGGTGAAGTCCTGGGATTAGTACAGGGCTCTTTTATATCCCCAGCTCTTTGTATTTTTTATCTGTTGCTTTATGTTGTTTCTCATTGAGAGTTGATTTATTGGAGCCGACAGATTTTTATTTCTTGTTGCTTACAGTATACTCGGGGGAATCTAAATTTCGATCAAAACTCACAAATTATGCCACGTTGATTGATAATGAGTTTCACAAGCGTGGCTTGTAAGAATCTTAACTCCTAGGTACAATTGTTTCTTAATTTCTTGGAAATAATATACATAATCATTTCTTCGCACAGAAAAGGATTTTGTAAACATTCACTTAAAAGATCACTAATCAGAGTGTGTTGTGTGGCAACAACTCGAGGAGGAGGTATTGTTGCTGCCACAACCAAAAAGGACAAGGGTGCCTCACATTTTAACTCCCATTGATCCAAGAACTAGGTTATCGACATGTTCTGCAATGGACTAGCAGAAAAAGGAGTTGTGTAGAGTGTCCAAGGACTTGTAGAGTGGTCATCTTTGTGAGGATCTAAGAGCAGCTCTCCAGGGAGGTGAATAGAGTTTCAAAAAAAGATATTTGAGAACTTCGAATTAGATACATTGAAAAATATAATTGAGATAACTGACTGAAAATATAGTTTATAATTGAAAAAGAAATATAACTGTAATCTCTTTATGTAAAATGAAATTCATATGCAAATATAATGAAGAATATATGAGCTAATAGTGAGTAAAAGAGCAAGAATGAAACGGCAGCAAACCACACAAGAGTTACAAATTATTTGTTCTTGTCCACCCCAACCAATTAGTCCAGTTTTGAGATCCCAAGTGAGCCTTTCTTAACTATGACCATAACTTTGTCGATACATTAATATAGTGTTATTCAAGGAAATAATCTTAGATTGACCTTTCATTACTTGTGTGCATTTTGATTCAACATTTAAACAACTGTATATTTTGTTTTAAAAAAAAAAAAACCCTTACGTGCAAAAATAAAAGTAGAAAAAAAGTCTTCTATAATACATAATCAATATATGACCCAAAGTTTCGTAAACTTCACAATACCCATGCCTCGTCCAAAGATTGGATGAACCAAGAGGACCACATATTGTCTTTAAGACTTTGCTCACTCATCATATATATATTAAGGTTCATTAATTTAAAGTTCCAACAAGCCGACAATATTCTAACGGTGCCTAACAACAAAACATATGTGGTTATGCTAGGGGGCTGGTATAATGTCACAAACAAAAGGAACTTCCATCGCAAGGGATATTAAATACAGCATAATCATTACTTTTATGTACGATTAGGTTGAGCCATGCATCGATCTTCGAAAATAATTGACTTAAAATTCCCACTTTGACAGATTTCCCCAAGCAAAGACCCGAACTGAACTAAGGAAATATAGGACGATATCTTTTCCCCTCTCTACCTACAAATTATGAGAAAAAAACGCAAAAAAGAAGGCCTACCATAAAACCAACTTTCCTCCCCATAAACACCCGTCGCCTTCAAAACCCCCACCATGGATTCATAATTCATCTCTCCTCTTACGAACATACATGACTCGTGCACTCCCTTGTAGTGTCACGATGGATGTGAATGCTTGCTTGCTCATTTGCTGCATTGATCATCTTCGTCACCTTCATGCTCCTGAGCTTATTGCTGTGTTGGCATTTTCAAACTCAGGGGCGGATGTAGGTAGGGGCAGTGGAAGCTTTGTTCTCATTAGACTAAAAAGAAAAAAACACTATAATATACATATCATCGTGCAAATAATCTTCATATAAAACCATTGTTATTGTAATCTTTTTTTTAACTTCTTCCTCTCGTAAAAAAAATATATGTTAGTGGTTTTTAAAGTTGTCATATTTTTCTATTATAATTATGGTATCAATTATTTTTACAACTACTTTGATAATTTATTTTTTATAGCCTCCACAATGGAAAAATTCTAACTCCACCACTGTTCAGACTCGACCAGGACAAAACCTCGATGGTGGAGGAGATCCGCAAGGCTGCCTCAGAGCGGGGGTTCTTCCAAGTGGTCGATTGTAGAGTCCCGACTACGATGATGGCAGAGATGATCGAGGGAGTGAGGAGGTTCAACTAGGGGGATGAGAAGCTGAAGGAGGAGTTGTACTCGAGGGAGAATAAGAAGCAGGTGAACATGGTAGTTGCCAACTATGACAAGCAAGTAGATGTCCTCACCTTCAATAACACCAAGGTTGACGTCAAAGGCCTCATCGACGCCAGCATTGCCATTGTCCCCTACATCTTCCACCTCCCCTCTGATGACCCCATCGATTCCATCCCTACAACCAATCACTCCATGCCTCAGATCTTCGTCATCGACCTCGTTGACCTAGACCAAACCTCGGGAGAACTAGAAGAAGGTGAAGTGGAATTGCAATTTTGATTTGCTCAAGTCACGGTCGAAGACATTATCTCTGAGAACTCCTCTCCTAATCTCTCAATGTTTGATGAGAACTCCTCTGAACAACCCCAAAGACACTATCATCATTTTCAATTTTTGGTAATGACAGTAGATTGTGTGGGCGATGGCACGACTTATTGATGGCTGAGTGGAGTGTGTAGTGTGAGCACAAGGTGTTTGACCAAATGTCTAGAAGAGGATTTGAGTATTAGTGTTTTTTGATTTTTTTTTAATGTGTTCTTTTTTTAGTGATGCATCAGTGTTTGTAAAAAATTATCCTTTTAAATATGATGAAACGAAATCATGTTAGATATTTATACAATCAATATAAAAATTGATTAACATTTTAATTTATAGAAGATCTATAAAATCAATATTAAAATTGCTATAGACTTTTTAAATCTAAACAACTCCTTAAAACTATATTTTATGATAAAAATATATATTTTGATCCAAATGCTTTTCAAACTATAGTTTTTAAATTTTTTGCATGTACAATGAAAATAAAAAAAAATGTATTTTCAAAACTATAATTAGAATGCTAAGGTTCATCCAAACAAGCCCTACATGGCTGATAAGTTGATCTGCTACTAGCACCATGATCAACAACTGATCCTCTTTTCCCACCAATACATGTACAACCAACTTCCAAAACTGCAGCTATACAACTCCCAAACCTACAAATACCCAACCAATATGCCTCACTCTCACGCAACCTCAGCCTTCCCTTCTCTTCTTTTTCCTTCACCAACAGTATCACCAACATGGCCTCCATCACCAAGTTCTCGTTCTTGGCCATCCTCACCTACCATGACGCTTTTGGGCAGCAACATCTGCCAAGCAGCTCATTGTCTGTTAGAAACATCGTCCGAGCCAAAGCCAATTTTGCCTAAGATCTCCTCTCTACCCAATCCTAAGTTGCCAACTTTGCCTGAGATTCCCGTTCTGCCTAATTCCACACTACCACTTGAAGAGAATATCTAAAATTACATTTGTTATAAGTTGTTAAGATCCTATAGCTGAGATTAAATGGTGTAATGGCTAGTTGTATGCTACAGTATATAAAGCTGTGTAATGGGTTGTTCGTATTAAAATTTTTTACAGACGATTCATTAGTTGCTTCTCCCCTCTCCTTTTCTTTTGCACCTTGATTCTTTCATGGTATCAGTTGCGGGAATCTCCTCCACGAATTCCGGTGATGTCTCGATGGCATCATCTCTAACGATCACCCTCGTCTTCATGTCTTTCCACCACCTTCAATATCTCTCACCACTTCGCCACTTCGATGGATAAGTTTTCTTATTTGTGCTGGATGTCTCAATTCCTAGATGTTCTTGCAATCCATGATCTTCTTTATGTCGTATCCCTTGAGTTTACTTCGCTGGAAGCCACCTCAACGTTGTAACTTTCTTGAAAGGAGGAGGATCTTCTGGTTCTCTCCTGGATTCAGGCGACTATAGCTTCGGCCATCCAAATTATTATTCTGAGTTGCTCCTCAACGATGGAAGCTTGGGAGCTGTTGACGAAAAGATTGTCACCTATTTCAAGAATCCACGTCCGATCTCTTTGGGACAAGATCCGTTCTCTCAAGAAGACCAATTCTCAGTCCATGGACAAGTATCCCATTCAAGCTAAGTCTCTCTCTGAATCTTTAGCCTCTGCTGGGTCTCCTATACCCGATTCTGAACTCGTTGAGTTTTAGTGTTGATGGTCTCGAGTCGGACTTCAAAGATTTTCTTACTTCTCTAAACCTTCGACCGCACGAACTTCGACGAGTTTTATGATCTTCTTCTTCAAGAAGATTAACTTAAGGCTAAACTCTCTTCCTCTATTGCCTCTACCACTCTCATTGCTCAGGCTTCTTCATCTGACTTTGGTGGTTGTGGTGGCCTCCAAGGAGGATGTGGCTTATATAATGGTCGTGGTTCTTACCGAGACGGATGAGATGGCCGTGGACAGGGTGGTCATGGACGTGGCTTCTCTTATGGTGGACGTGGTTTTTTAAGTTCTAAATATCTTCCACCCTTTTTACCTATTCCTTCTTTGATTGATACCTCACACACATCTGCCAAATTTGCAACCGTCTTGGCCATACAGCACATGTTTGTCCAGAGAGAAGAAATTTTGCATACAACAATGAATCCTTGGTGGAACCTCTTGCCACTATGTCAATGGCAGATGGTCATTAAATTTGGTGTGTTGATTCTGAAGCCAACCAGCATATGACTTCTCATCTTTCCAACATACAAAATGCTCAATCATTTGCTGGTACAAAGTCGATCATTGTAAGTAATGGCTCCTCTCTCCCTGTTCATCATTTTGACTCAAACAGTTGTCTAATAATCTTCATCTTTCTAGTATCTTCATGTTCCTTTTCTTACCAAAAACCTTCTTTTTGATTCACGTTTCTCACGAGACAATCATTGTTATAATCTTGATGATCATGGATTTCATGTAGAGGACAAACTGATTAGCTAAACATTTCTCAATGGGCCTAGTTCTAAAGATGGAATGTATTACATTTCATTTTGACCCTTGCTGGAATATGTCATTCTACAACTACTTTAAATAAAGTGTGGCATGCACGTCTTGGAAACCTATCCATGTCTATCCTTCACAACAGCCTTCGCCATGGTTGCATCAGTCCTCGTCCATCTTCTACTTTATATTCAAGAAAATGTCATACTTGTCCTTTTATCACGCAACTCGTTTTCACTTTCAACCAAGAAGTCATTAAGCTAAGCAACCTCTACAAATGTTTCATATTGATTTCTAGGGTCCATCAGTTGTCTCATATACCTATAAATATTTTCCTTCAATTGTAGATGAGTATTCACATTTTACGGTGGTTTTCCCTTTAATCAATAAATCTGATATTTTCCATACTTTTATCAAGTTCAAAATACAAACGAAAAACTACTTGTCTACTACAATCAAATCCATTTTTACTGATGTGGAATGAAAAAGGAAAACAACTATATTATTTTTTAAAACAAAGAATTACAATCTCCTATATATAGGAGAAGATATACTTAACCTACAAGTAACCTATTAACTGGATAACATAAAAATCCATATAAGGACCTATTTATTCTAACACTCCTCCTTAAACTGGAGCATCTAATATGTACAGCTTGTTACATAAATGAATACGAAGAAGAAGACTTGATCCAAAAAAAAGCATTCTAACAGCGTAGTCGGACCACTGCATCAACACGTGGACTTGACAGGTCTACACAACGGAAACGACGTAAGATCAGAAACGTCAATAAGTAGCTGGACTATTATATCAACACATGTGGACGTGACATGTCCACACAACAGAGACAAAGTTGTCTAAGACAAGTATTTTTTTCCTCTCATCTTCTTCTCACACATTCTCTTTTCACTTCTCTCTTTTTTTTCTCCCAAACTCACGTTCTCTCTCTCCTTTTCCTATATTTTTTTTCCTTTTTACTCCCTTTCTTTTTCCTTTCATTTTTATTTCTTTCAATTTTTTTCTCTTCTCGTTTGCTCATCTTCATCTTCCCTTCACGTTAGGGAGCAACGACGAGGACGACGAACTCGAAGCTGGGCAAGAACGAGGCGGACGACGAGAAGCGGGAGTTGGTCATCAGGGAGGACGGGTAGGAGTACACGTCGCTGAACGAAGGGGACAGAGTCGATGGTGAGAACAAAGAAAACGGTCCACAAGTCCATCGACGGCGAGGAAGGAGACGACGACTGGGTTGGACGATGGTATGCATCCTCTCCCCCTTCCCCGACGATGACAGGGCTAGACGGCGTCAACGGAGGCCTAGACGAAACCCACTGATGCCTGGAAGACTGGACGGACTCGGCGAAGACTTGGACTAGCCGGACGATGTGGGAAAGCCAACGGAGGAGACGAGGGCATGGGAAGGAGAGAGAAGGGAGCTTTGGGGGGTTGGACATCTGGACAGGCAGAAGAGGGCCTGGACGGCGCCGGAAGACGACGAGGTGGCTGAACGAACCCAGCAGTGGCCTAGACTGGGTTGGCGACGGCTGTCGGAGACGAAGGAAGGGTCGGTGGTACTGGAGGGGCTGGAAGCCCCTGACGGCGAGACGGGAGGGCTTGCAAGGCCCTACTGGCAGGCTGGCCAATGGTGGAAAGGCCGGTTGTCGCCATCGACAAGACTGGACTACTCTGCTGGGGCTGGCGACACATCTAGAGGGCGGAGAAGGAGAAGGCAGGTCAGGCGACGTAGGAAGGACTTGGGAAGGTGGGTCACGGCGTTGGAAAGACGAATCAGACTTTGGATGGAAAAGAAAAAAGGACAAGAAAAGGAAGTTCTCCCATAGATTCGCCGCCGCCGCTGACAATATTGCTACTGATAGCGGTGGTGGCTATTCTTCCTATCTCTTTCTCTTAAACCCTAAGATTTAACCTAAGCTCTGATACCATGTGGAATGAGAAGGAAAACAACTATATTATTTTTTATAACAAAGAATTACAGTCTCCTATATATAGGAAAAGATATACTTAACCTACAAGTAACCTATTAACTGGATAACATAAAGATCCATATAAGGATCCATTTATTCTAACAACTGATAATGGCAGAATGTTTTGTAATCATCTTTCTTCTTAGTCATGGCATCATATATAAACTTACCTGTCCATATACTGTCCAACAAAATGGCAATGTTGAAAGAGAACATCGACACCTGTTAGATGTTGCTTGGTGTCTTTTATTTCATTTTACTATACCAACTATTTACTAGGTTGATGCCATTCATACATCATGCTTTCTTATTAATTGTCTTAATTCTACTCCTGTTCTTTGTGGCCTTTCTCCATTTCAGAGACTCTAACAACTCCCTCTAGATCTACAAATTCTCAAGGTCTTCAATTGCTTGTGTGACCATGCTGACAGGGGAACCACGCTCCCCACGCAATCGGGATAGCATGGGAGTCGGTAGGGCCACAGCGAGTTTGGTGGTTCCGACGGTGGAAAAGAAATGACATGAAAACATCGAAAACTATGCGAAAATGAAACATGGAGTCGCCACCTAGTCTATCTCAAAATGGAAAGACGAGGGAAACCATATCGGAATGTCAAAAATCAAAATCGAATGCAAAACGAGAAGACCCATGCCAAATAGATTTGACACATGGATCATTGCGAACCAAAGAAAGGGTAAGGACTCCTATTATATGCGAGGAAGGTTTTAGGCACCCCCGCACGCCCGACAATTCGGTCTTTCTCAGTATCTTGCTCTCGTGCATGACAATGTAGGCACTTGATGCCGGTTAATGGGATTATATGGATGATGCAAGAGAAATAAATCATATGGTCAAGATAACAAACCAAACTAAAGAACAGCATAATCGAATCAAGAAATACCAAGCAAAGCACAAGACGGAAGATGGGTGGGCCCACTGGCTAGGCTGGATCGGACTATGTCCCTGGGTGAAGAGGGCAGCCATCTGGACGTCGGTCCGTGCGTTCAGTGGCCAGCGACCTCACACCGGTGTCCGGCATCCGACGGTGAGGGGTGCGGTGCGGGATGCACAAGTGGAATGAAAACGCGGAATAGACTAAAAAGGGGTGAAACAAAAGTGATTCTAGATGTCCCTAGAATAGCCCCGTGCAAAGAACTATACCTATGGGTGTTTGGAGAGGCATCGCTGGTGTCGGTAGACAGGGATGCTTCGGCAAGGAGAGGTTGGACGACTGTCGTGGAGCTAGAACTGGTCTGAAAGTGATCGGGGGAGCTTGAGGGAAGTCTGGGGAGCTCACTGGAGGTGGAAAGGAGGGTGCTGGCCGGAGTTTGGTTGTTGGGTTCGAATCTTCGGTGGGGCTCTCTCTTGGATTCCTTTGGCTTCCCTCTAGCGAATGCTTGGGTGGTTTGTCTGTGGCAGCTTCTAGATGGTTTTGGTTGGTCGCTCTGGTGGTAGGTGAAGATGGTAGGGCATGGGAAGCTGTCAGGGGTGGCAGGAGAAGGCTCGTCGATGCCGCTGCATGCCTTGCGTGTCGGCGGAAGTGACGCAGGGTGTGGGCAAGCTTTGGGATGTCAGGCACGTCGGGAGACAAGTCGACATTGCGTGCACGACGTCGCTCGTATGAGGTACGATGCCGTACAACGAAAGCGACCAGTCAAGCGACGCCCGCAGTGCTGCCCTGGCCCTGACACGCACTTGGGCCACCCATGCGGGCCACGCATGTCGTTGGGCTAGAGCACACGAGTTGGGTTTAGGCTTTGGGCTTAGTTGGATGAATGATTTTAAGGGTAATTAGGGTTTTCTGGGTTGGTTCAAGTTCATGGGCTTTGTTGGGGAATTGGGGGAAATCCGGGTCAGCCGTCCAATTGCGCTCTCTACCGGATCCATCTGCCAACACTGGCTAGAAATCGTGGTATCTACAGATACCCCTCCCTGAGCGAGGTCAAGGGAAACAAGATCGCTGCTCAGGGTTGAGAGAAGACACCCTATCCCGGTCAAACAGGAAAGAAACTTGCTATTGGCCATAAGCCGCTTATCCGGTGGATGCAACGAAAGTCACGACTCGTATTCCGAGGCGCAGATGCTAATGCAGGTGGTGTCCCTCTAGAATGTCAAAGTGATCGTGCGCCGGAGCCAAGCAGGTATGCGCATGGTTTCGAGCGACGCGAATGCCAGTGTGAATGTTACTGATGCTAAAGTGCTACTGTGTTGTGAATTAATACTGATGAAGTGTGCATTGCAAATGTGTGATGTGCTGATGATGTGGGGTATGCCTGATTACGATGCATGTACTGTGTAGATGCTAGTTGGTATATGCATATGCGAATGAATGCTATGATGCTTGATGAATTGACGGACTCATCGTCGGACAGTTTCAGTTATCAGTCGGAGGAGAAGAGGGGCGTGGCAATGCTGACAGGATTGCCTACTGAAAAGGTGACTGGTGACGGAAGTCATCCGAGTATTTGGGGGTACCAGCCTAAAAAGAAAGGGGACATCCTAGGTGTTGTTCGCCTGAACGGGGTCCTAGGGGGACGACAAGATATCGGATTCATGGGGTCGACAAAGAGGAACAAAATAGAACCTAGTCGCTGTCGGTGTAAATACCGGTTGGCTAGGAGCAGACAAAAAGGGGAGAGCTGGCAATTTATCGGACTTGTTGGACCGACAAAGAGAGAAATGATAGAACCTAGTCACTATCGGTGTACAGATAGATTGGTTAGGAGTGGAAAGAAAGGAGAGAACAGGCAAGTTATCAGACTTGCCGGGCCGACAAAGAGAGAAATGATAGAACCTAGTCACCGTCGGTGTACAAACAGATTGGCTAAGAGTGGACAGAAAGGGGAGAGCTGGTAAGTTATCGGAATTGTCGGGCTAACAAAGAGAGAAAGGATAGAACCTAGTCACTATCAGTGTATAGACAGACCGGCTAGGAGTGGAGAGAGTGAACCGAGTCGTTACCAGGATATAGGCAACGACTGGGAACTGCCAGGAGAGAGAGTGAACCGAGTCGTTACCAGGATACAGGCAACGGATGAGAACCGCCAGGAAAGAGAGTGAACCGAGTCGTTACCAGGATACAGGCAACGGTTGGGAACCACCAAGAAAGAGAGTGAATTGAGTCGTTACAAGGATACAGGCAAAGGCTGGGAACCGCCAAGAAAGAGAGTGAACCGAGTCGTTACAGGATACAGGCAACGGCTGGGAACCGCCAGGAAAGAGAGTGAACCGAGTCGTTACGAGGATACAAGCAACGACTGGTAATCGCCAGGAAAGAGAGTGAACCGAGTCGTTACCAAGATACAAGCAACGGTTGGGAACCACCAAGAAAGAGAGTGAACCGAGTCATTACCAGGATACAGGCAAAGGTTGGGAACCACCAAGAAAGAGAGTGAACCGAGTCGTTACCAGAATACAGGCAACGACTGGAAACCGCCATGAAAGAGAGTGAACTGAGTCGTTACCAGGATGCAGGCAACGACTGGGAATTGCCAAGAAAGAGAGTGAACCGAATTGTTACCAGGATACAGGCAACGGTTGGGAACCGCCAAGAAAGAGAGTGAATCGAGTCGTTACCAGAATACAGGCAACGGCTGGGAATTGCTAAGAAAGAGAGTGAACTGAGTCATTATTAGGATACAAGCAACGGTTGGGAACCACCAAGATAGAGAGTGAACCAAGTTGTTACCAGGATACAGGCAACAGCTAGGAACTGCCAAGAAAGAGAGAACCGAGTCGTTACTAGGATCCAGGCAATGGCTGGGAACCGCCAAGAAGGAGAGAAACAAGCTGCTGGTTCGATGCTACCTCGCTCTGGATGCTCTCCAAACTTCGGAATGGTGGGGGCAAATCCGTAATCTGCCAGATTCCATTGAATTCTATATGCAATTGACTCCGCTCCAAAGGGTGCCTCTACAAACTGTCACAGGGTATGCGAGAGCCTCTAGCAGGTGATCAGGGCTCAAAATTCCTCTGCACGTTGATAGGGGCAAAATGATAATTTTCCCTCGAACCATCGAGTTTTGAGAATGTTCGAGCACAAACTGGATTCTGGTGTAACGGGGCATTTCTGATTCCCAAGGGAATTCAAACGTTGTAGACAATCTATTCTGGTAAAATAGGACCTTCTTGCAATTCTAGAAATAATAGGGGCTTTTCTGCAAATTTTCCCTAGATTGTCCTATGGACTCAAACTACTGTACCACTGGTGATGCTCATACTACGGCTATACATACGAAGTGTTCCCACTGCTTTCGACTGCATGCGCTGAGCTCTTGATCAATATAGAAATTATAGGGGCCTTTTTGCAAAATTTCCAGTTTTGATTCATTCAAGAATTTTCCAAAGTAATGGATAGCCTGCTACTAAACCGAGTTCACTGGATCTGTTCTGGTAGGTGGACCTCGACAAGAAGGAACTTTCTGGCATCTGAAGAAGTTTAGGGACCTATTTGTAATTTCTGAAAGTTATTGTAAAAATCTACAAAACTGATTGCCAAGGCTGATTCGAGTGGCGATTCCTGTCACAAAAACCTTCACTGGAGTCCTAGAGGCTGTGTGGACTTTTCTGGCTTCTCTGACTTTCTAAGGGACGATTTTGCCCTTCGCTGGGTAAATTGTAGTTTGTTCCAAAGTTTTGCGAAAATTGTCAGAGGGGTATAAACAAAATCTTAAAAACTTACGGGATCCATTGGTAGTTACCCCTGTCTGAATGGATGCATGGCGGTTGGCCTTCTTCTCCAATCTTTTGCATGCTTTCTTTCATTTACAATGCTAAACAACACTCATTTAAATTTTCCAACAACTCCAACGAGCCACCTCTCTTCCTTCTCCGTCTTCTCATCTTCCACTCCCTCTTCCCACTCGCGAACGGCGGCTAGGGCAGCGGCGGAGTGGTGACGGCGCGTGGGTGCTCGTAAGGCTCGAGCACAGCGGGCGGGAGGCTCGGGTGCGGCGCTTCTGCGAAGGCTGGGAGAGCGCGACCGGCGCGAGGAGGAGCGGCGGCGAGTTGCAGCAGCGCTACGCGGGCTACTGCTCCGGCGAGGAGGTGTCGGCGGCGCGAGGGGCTTGGAGCGGTGGCGATATCATGGTAACCCTCTCCTTCCTATCTCTTCCTTGTTTTTACTTCTGGGGTGGTGAGCTCCTTCCACACCACCTCCCACCGTCGCTGGGCTGCTCGAGGCCGATGGCATGGTCAGTCGGTGGCATGGTCGGGGCACCTCTGGGACACTATGGATGGGCCCCGAGAGGTGGGCTATTGCTGAACCTGCCTAGAGGGTAGCCGTCGCCGAAGATCAGGCCAGCGGCGGTGGGCTGATGGCGGGCTCCGAGCTCACTACAAGAAAATCGACATTTTGCGAGGACAACTAATGAGGACTTAGCGAGGACAAGTCCTCGCCAAAATATAACAAGGACATATAGCGAGGAATTAGCGAGGACATGATCTCGCAATAATTTGGCGAGGAAATAGCGAGGACTATTCCTCGCAATGTCCTCGCTTATTGTTAGCGAGGAAATAGGGAGGAAATGTCCTCGCTACTTGTCCTCGCGAAATCAGATCTAAAATACCGACGTGAGTCGATTTCCTTCCTTTCTTACCCTAATACCCATCCGCCTCCTCCTCTTCCTTCCGCTGCTCCGTGCGCAGCCTCTTCCTTCCGCTGCTTCCGTGCACAGTGCTCCGTGCTCCGCTGCTCAGTGCTCCGCTGCTCCGTGCTTCGTGCTCCATGCTCCACTGCTCCTGCTTCCGTGCGCAGTGCTCCACTGGTCCGTGCTCCGCTGCTCCGTGCGCAGTGCTCCGTGCTCCGCTGTTCCTGCTTCCGTGCACAGTGCTCCACTGCTCCTGCTTCCGTGCTCCGCTGCTCTTGCTTCCGTGCTTAGTGCTCCGCTGCTCCGTGCGCAGTGCTCCGTGCAGTCTTCAACTTGTAGGTTAGCCTTGTGGTATTGAGATTCAGCATTTGTCAAAGAGTCAATGCTATTTGTTTTACAACATAGATGCTGAAGTGCTTGCCTGGATAACCATGTTTGTTTTGGCTATCCATTGGCACATTAAAATTGTTGCTATTATCACTCTTTACCTAATTGTTTGTTCTAAATGCATGTTACAGGAAAAATAATGTTACAGGCACGTAGTGAATTAGAAAAAGACAAATAGACATGTAGTCTATGCCTGTATGAAAAATGTGAAACTGTTATAAATCATAGTTTGCAGATCGTATTGTGTTTCATGCATGACAATTTTATTTTTGTAATAATTAAAATCTTGATTCTTTTATGAAGAAACTAAAGGAATTTGAATTTATCCTCTACTTGAGTAATCATCCTCTTTAATGGAAGTTTTCCTGGTTATCAAATACACAGCTATTGTTCTTTGCCTCTCCCCTCAGTACCATTAGAAAGTTGTTACTGGCTGATTCAGCAATACTAACATGCCTTTCCAAGACCATTGCCCAACAGATCTACAGTATGGATCACCGTATCTTCATGGATCACAACCACCACCACTAC
>JAMKQA010022783.1:0-35853 GCA_024699735.1 Posidonia australis
AAGGTGTGATTTTACTAAGCGCATACTCCAACTCCTCTCCAAGGTATGGTAAGGGTAGAGCTACAACGCACGCCTCTCACTCTTGGGCTGACTTCTGTCTTCGCCTTCTGTCTTCTCTATTCTTTTATGCCCTTGCGAATGTATATTTTCTTTTCTAGCTCACACTCTTAGTCACCCCTAACATTTTATCTCCCTCTTGGATGTGAAGGATTCTGGCAGAGTTTGGACATTTCGTCCGGCTTTGATGTTCGGTGGCTCCCTCGCTAACCTGGTTGTCTAAGTAGTGACAACTAAGGAGGGATAATCCATTCTGACATAGGCGAGCTTTTCCAATTTTTCATTGTTGGGCAGAATGTTATTGACAAGCAAACTATTATCTTCTATTGTTCTTAATGTTTTTCTGTTTTATGTTTTTCTTCTTCTTCTTTTTCAACTTTTGTACTTTTTTTTTTTTTTTGTGTTTTGATATATGGTGATGCAAAAGGAAAACAAAGGGAACAAAGGAAAAGGATACAACTCCAGTCCTTGTTGTTGTTGTTTTGTCGATGCCATTGGGGTTTAAAGTAACTCCTAACAATGCCACTAGAAACTGGAATCAAGGCAGATGTAACCGAAACTATCAAAACCATTATTGGAACTAAGACTATCACTGTGAATGTTGAATCTGCTGGTGACATTAGGACTGTATCTCTGTTGGAGTTGATATCTGTTGTGACGGCTGTCTCCTACTTGATCCAGGGTATTTGCACATGCTAGGTTAGATCATTGCATGGAAAACTGGCAAACCTTAAATTAGGCCCCCGTAGAGGAACAAGAACAAGAGTGGCACACATAAGTGTCACGGGACAGAACTGAGAAAAGAGAAGAGGACAAACAAGGCAAATGAGGAACAAGAACAAGAGCAGCATACATGTGTGCTGCCAAACAGAAGCTGAGAGAGGACAAACTATGCAAATGCGGCCCGATGGATTCCCTAGGGAAGAACTGAGAGAGAGAAAATAGACCCCTGAAGTTCCAATATCCTCGGAGCTTGCCAGCTTAGACATGGTAAGGTCGGCTATTCTAGGGTGTGCACGTGTGTGTGCAAGCATGTGTGCAGGTGTATGTGTGTGCTGCCTCCTGTGTGTTGACGACAATGTCCCCATTGTCAATCAAATCTTGGACAGCATTCTGGAGAGTAAAACAATTGTTTGTCGAATGTCCACGAGTTCGATGGAATTGGCAAAACAAGTTAGTCTTATACCACCTAGGAAGCGGGTCCGGTGGTGAACGAATCTCCGGTATCTACAGGAATGGCGCAACTTTGGGAAACTTGTCGCTCAACGAATCCCCGAGTGGGGTGAAGTCTCTTTCCTTACGGCAAGGCTGCCTCTACCGTTGTTGCTGCCTTTGTTGTACTGACGCAACGAGACATGTCGGTTCAACGGTGGTATGTGGATGTGTAATGCATGCTAACCTAAATGCTGGTGAGGATGGAGACATGGATGTGGGTACTGTGCCAACAACAAAGGTCCCACTGTTAATCAAAGTTTGAACGACATCCCGTAGAGTGTAGCAATTATCAGTCAAGTGCCCCAGGGCTTGATGATAATTGCAGTATACGCTCGCATCGTACCACAGTGGGAGTGGAGTTGGTGGGGGACGTGAATCTGGGAGTCTCAGAAGCGACACAACACGAGGAAAAATAGCGCTCAATGACTCGCCTAGAGGAGTGTAGTCGCTTTCAACGCGGCGGCCTCGTTTCTCCTTAGGTTGCTGTCCTTGTTGAGCGGATGTAATGTGATGCACCGGCTTGATAGTGGGAGGTGTGCGCCTAGTGTGCAGTGATGACCTACATGTTGGGACCTGATCCTAATGTTGAGGTGGGTTCTAAGTATGCTGTGCTATGTGTGGTGTTGAACACGAGAGCAACAACTACGACACCGGTACAGCTCCAGGCGATGGACTCGAGAAATGTTGTACTCTCGCACAACTAATGGGTTGATTACTAAGTGACTGTGATGCATGCGATGACCAATGCAGTTGTGGTGCAAGAGGCAGAGATAACGCCCCCATCGTCGGAGCAGTGTGATGCTGGGGCGATGGTATGGGCGATAATGTAGTGGGGTGAGCCTGCAATGCTATAGTGGTTTGCACTGGAACCTCAGAGGTCGAAAGAAGAGGACTCTCAACATGATCAAGAGAAAGGGCCATGTGCTCGAACCCTCAGGCCAAAGCTTTCAAGTACTAAACTTGTGTGGCCGATGACCCATCAAAAGATAGGTCAGAAGACAAAAGCAAAACAGATATGGCCCCTAAAACAGATGAAACCGTAGCTTGTCGAACTCCTGAAACAGGAGGGCCTGAGAGATAGGATGCAGCTAGTAGAACTTCTGGGACCCGTGTGGTAGTCACTACAGTCAAATCAGTGACGGGCCCTAGATTGGCTTGTATTCGCCACTATGCCAAAAGAGGAGATAGGGATCCTCTATGATTCCCAAATCATGATGCATAGAGGGAAGAAGAAGTTGTTAAAGTGAGAGAAGGAGGATCTTAATGTGGGTCCCCCTACAAATCAATAACCAGAGGCTTGCAGGTATACAGGGCCATGGCTAACCACAAGCGAAATGGATGGAGCTGCAACAGAAGATAAACACACGAGCTCTGAGACGAGCTACTGTCAAAAAATGACCAATAGCTCGGAAAAGGCAAGAGAAAACAACTACAGGAGGCCACCCACAAAGGAGACACCCGACCTCCTAGCTGAAGCTACCTGGGAAAACAGGCAAGAGAAACAAGTATCAGAACCTGAACAACGACGCAAAGACAAATGCGAGTGATTAAAGTGGCATGCCATGACACACAATGCAGATGAATGTCCTAAAGTGCACTCTCTCACCATGCATGTCCCATATGGGGTTGACCACATGGGACGCACTCATGGGTTTTAGGATTTCACTCTGGTCAAAAAAGTAGGTTCCCATTCTAAATCCTGGCAGGAGCACAGGCAATGAACAGGTGGTGCGTTGGTGGCCTCGTCTCCTGCAGTAGCATGGAGATGTACCCTATACTAGCACCGACACGACTCCAGACAAGGGGGACAAACTAGCAACATGCCCTATGCCAAAGCTATAGAATGGGCTACTAGAATTGTCCTTCGCAACCTGTGGGTGGACTCAGAGGAGAAGATGCATGCTTTCTAAAATGATCATTCATGCAATATGCTTTTGTGTCTTTTACTTGCGTTTTATTAAACCATGGGGAATTGTGAGCATCTGTCTCTAATTATGCCTTATTATTTGTTTATCTGAGTTTTGTGTGTTTTATTTTAACTAGATAGGGAGGTAAACATGTCTCAACTCTCCTAATCATGGCAAATACAAAAAAAGGGAAGAAAACACAATATCATGGCATCTAAAAAGGCATAAACATGGCATGTACAGGTGTAGTGCTCACAAGTAAGTGAATAAAAGCAAGTATCGACAAAAAAAACATGAATTAGGTCATGTGCATGTGCGTTGGCATAGCAATAGTGTAAAAAGGCACAAAAAGGCATGTTCAGTCAAATATGTACAAGCAAACAAAACAAGCAAACAGGCACAAAGTATATATGTCACTAAAGACAAGTAAGAAAACCAAAACGAAAGCCAGAATCTGGTTATCCCCAATAGAGCCGCCAGTTCTTAAGACCATGCCAATGAAACCCTGCACAGCTCTCCAACGGTGCGTGGAAGCACACGAGGAGTTCCGATACAGTCACGGCGAAGATGGTGAAACTGGGGATGGAGACTAGACTCGGAAACACCAAGGAAAGATAAGAAAAGGATAAGGAAAGGAGTCGCCACCTAGTCTTTTAATGGAAAGACGAGGAAAACAAAAAACAAAACAAGGTGAAGAAAACATGCATGCTCCGTGCCTAATGGATGTAGTGCAGAAATCTATGTAGGCCAGAGAAAGGGTAAGGATTCTTGTTACACATGGGGAAGGAGTTAGGCACCCTCATGCGCTCGAAGAACTCGATCTTTCTAGGTTCCATACTTGCTAAATGGTCTATTGTGTGTATGCCTGCCTAATCCGAATGCACATGCTTAAAGTGACTACGAAAACATGCCAAATCAAAGAGAAGAAATGAATAAAAGGAAAAAATATAATCTGAGAAACAAATGTAGGCATTGAGAATGCTGCTTTACAGTACGCCCGCGGGCGATGAGGAAAATCATGAAAATCGAAAAAAACTCGGAAAACATCATGCAAATCAACGGAAACTTGAAGAAATCTGAGAAAATCAAATTAGGGAAAATAATCCTATTTCGGGACAATGCCGCCATTATTATGCTTGTTAATGTACGCCCTTAGGCGATAGAAACCAAATCAAATCAGAGTTGCAAAAGTTGGAAGAAATCCGGGAAACAATTTGAAAACCAAGTTTGAAACAAGTCAGGAATGTGTGCATAATGCAAAAAAGAAGACATGAGAAAATATGCATGAAAAATATCAACAAAATGTACAAAATGCATGCGAGAGTAAAAAAGTGTAAATTCTAGGGGCTTTTGTGCAAAATTCCCAAATTCTAAATTAAGGCTGAAATTCTAAAGCTAAGTCATCAAAAACACATAGGAAAACACATTTTATGTAATTTTGAAGAAACCTAGGGTCAAATGTGCAAAACTGTGCATTTTCGATCAAATTCAAGATTTCTAGGGGCTAAAATGCAATTTTGCCATTAAAATATGTATTTAATGCAATTCTGTAGAAATTCAGGGTTAAATGTGCAAGAAAAAGAGTCCATGTTTAAAAACAAAAAGTTTCAGGTACTGACATGCAAATTTACCCTAGAAAACATGCATTTAGTGGGAAATCAGTAAAATTCAGGGGCTAAAATACAATTCAAGTCAAGTTTGAGCAAATATATGAATTCTTAGGGCTTAACTTGCAATTTTGATAGAAAAATATGCATTCAAAATAGTTTCGGTAAAGCTCAGGGTCTTAAATGCAAAACTTCTGTACTTAAATGCATGAAAAGAAACTCTAAGGGTTTTTGTCAAACTTTTAAGCCTAGAAAACATTATTAAGAACATACAGGGGTTCCTCTACAATATTTCAAAGCAAATATTATTAAAAGGTTTTAAAAATATACGCAGGGATCTAAAAGTAAGAAAAAAGGACCTATCTGTAAGAAAAGAAAAGAGAGAGGAGTTTTATTAAAAGAAACTAACAAAATAACCCGGCGATTGTCGGCGACCGTATCTCACAGGCAACGATGACTGGTGTGCGATCTCAAGCCTTCCCATGGCCTGATCTAGCATCCAATCGCCCGATAAGCAAGAGGAGAGGATAGGAAGAAGATCTGGCGGTTCCGATGGTTTGCTCGACGGTCGAAAGAGGCTACCAATCTCCCTTGCCGTTGTGGCAGCTCCGGTGACGGTGCCTAAGAATATGGATGCTCTGGGGGCGACAGCGCTGTGGTCCAGGGCTCTTGGAGGCACGGGAGAGCGATAAGGATGAGTCCCCCCCTCCTTTATCAGCAAGAATGGTGGCTCGAGCTGGTTCCCTTCGATGGCTTTCCGGCGACGATGGTTGCAGGGGAGATCCAAGGCCTGATTCGCATTGTTGGAGGCTATGGAAGCTTGGGAGCGCGTCGAGGAACGTTTCTGGAAGCTTGGTGAGGCGTGGCAGAGCTGGAGGTGCTAGGTCTTGTAACACTATTCATCATCTTCCCTGACGACGACAGGATGTCGCGATTTTGGCGAGCTTCCACTAGAGGCATGGTGAGGGCACGAAATGACGCGTGGGGGGAAGGAGAAGCAAGAGGAGAATGATTCGAAGAGGATTGAACACGTTGGGGAGCAAATCATTCACTGGATTCGTGCCCCCACCTACGTCGCAGGAAAATGACTCCAGCGACCTCTAAAACTCTGATTTTGGCCAAAGGAACCCTCTGGCTCAAATGGGATCACCGGAGAAGGTAAAGGGAGACCTAGGAGATTATTTCTGAAGTAAATTAAGGTCAGTGGAGGGCATACCTGAACTGGCAGTGACCTTGGCCGTCGTAGATCATCGGAGCTCGCCGGAGATGGCTGGAAACTCAGATTTTCCTCCTCTTTGAGCCTCCTCTTTGCTCCTGGACCCCTCTAGTTGCTCTGGTTGAGAGGAAAAAGCTTTGGGGGCTCTCTCAAATTTTCAACAACCCTTTTTCACTTGCAAATGGGGGTTATTTATAGGCTTGCATAGTTAGGTTATTAAGGTTGTTATATGAATTTGTTAAAGTAGTTATGAGGGAGTGGAAGTTAGTTAAAGAATTTAGTTTGTTACAAGAGTTGGTTAAAGTACTTATGAGAGATTGGAGGTTAGTTAGAGAGTTTAGTTTGTTACATGAGTTTGTTAGGGTAGTTATGAGGGAGTAGTGGTTAGTTAGAGAGTTTAGTTTGTTATATGAGTTTGTTAGAGTAGTTATGATGGAGTGGAAGTTAGTTAGGTTGTTATGGTTTGGGGTTTGACTTATGGTTTAGGGTTTGACTTAGGGTTTGACTTAGGGTTTAGGGTTTTTTATGGTTTGTGGTTTGGATTAGGGTTTAGGGTTTGGATTAGTGTTTTGAATTTGGTTTAGGTTTAACCTAGAGTTTATGGTTTGGATTAGGGTTTTGAGTTAGGTTTCTGAATTTTAAATTTGATTTAGGTTAGTTTTGGAGTTTAGGGTCCTACTCCAAGCATATGGGATGTCTACAAATAGTGTTAGGCTGAAAGGGCTTGATTTTGGGCCTTTAGTTTTGTTTTTCGGTTTTTGTTGTTTTAGGTTTTATTTTGGTTTTAGGTTTTTAGGGTTTTGATTTTTTGGGTTTTAGGGTTTTGACTTTTTGGGTTTTAGGTTTTCATTTTTTTTGTTTTACATTTTGATTTTCTTTATGATTTTGATTTTGTTTTTTAGGTTTTTAATTAGGTTTATGATTTTGATTTTATGATTTTACTTTAGGTGTTAATTACTTGGTTTTAGATTAAAATTTTTAGGATTATTGTTTTTCTTTTAGGGTTTCTGTGTTTTAGGGTTTAAAGATTTTAATTATTTTAGGGTTTTTGTGATTTAATTAATTTAGGGTTTTTGTGACTTAATTAGTTGGTTTTAAATTAGGATTTTCAGGATTTTAATTGTTTTAGGGGTTTTTTAGGGTTTTGGATTTTAATTAGAGTTTTTAGTTTAAATTTGGGTTTTGGAGTTTTAATTACCGGTTCTTTAGTTTAATTAGGGCTTTTAGATTTTAATTAATGGTTTTTTAGTTTAATTGGGGTGTTTTTTGTGTTTTTATTAGAATTTTGGTTTTAAATTAGGGTTTTTAACTTAATTAAGTGACTTTAGGGCTTTTTAGGGTTTTAGGTTTAATTTAGGTTTTTTTCCCTTCAATTTAAATGTATTAAAATGGTTTAAATGTATTTTACTTGATTTTGACTTTAATTAGGGTTTTCACTTGATTAATTAGGATTTTAAATGTTTTTAGGTTGATTTAAGTTGATTTTATTCAATTTTGACCTTAATTATGGTTTTCACTTGATTAATTAGGGTTTTAGGTGGATTTTATTTAGCTTTGACATTAATTAGGGTTTTACTTTGATTAATTGGGGTTTTAAATGTTTTTCGGTAGATTTTGTTTTATTTAGGTTTTAATTAGGGTTTTACTTTGATTAATTACGGTTTTAAATGTTTTAAATGAATTTTATTTGGTTTTGATTCTTAATTACTGGTTTTTGCTTTGATTAGGTTAGAGTGGGCTTGTGTGGACTTGAGAGAGCTTGAGAGTTTAGGGTTTTGGTGGAGTTAGGGTTTAAGGGTGGTGGTTGCAACTAGAGCATCGTCCATAGGAGCCTACTGCCAAGTGATTGCATAATCGGGGTGTCTACAGATGCCCCTCCCTGAGCGAGGTTGAGGGACGGATGGAACCGAGACCGATGCATAGGGTTGACAAGACACCCCGCTTGAATCTGTGGGAGAGTAGTATTTATTGTAAGGTCGTGAACCACTTATTCGGTGGATGCACCGAAAGTCATGATTCGGGGCCATGCATGATGCTGATGCAAAGGGTTGACCCTGCTGTCAAGTGATGCATGAGGGCGATGTTGATGCAAAGGATGATGCTGGCGATGATCAGGTAACTTGCCAACTCACGAAGTGGAGCGCGTGGTATTTCTCGACTCATACCAAGGGATGCCAAGACTACCATGCTCGTCGCACAACAGGGGAACCTAGCAAATGACAAACCTTTTGGCCTAAAAGAATGGACGGCAAGACATCAGACCTGCCCACTGATGAAAGATTGATGACAGATGTCAACTAGATAGTTTAGGGGTATCAGCCCGCTCCTGACAAGATGACAGTTGTCGATCGGATAGTTCAGGGTATCAGTCCGAGACAAGGGACACTAGGTAAGGCTATAAGGCTTGCAAACTGAGGGACAAAGTATGATAAGTTGACGGACCTACCGACTGGATAGTTCAGGCTATCAGCCCAAGGAAAAGAGGAAGATAGTTTGCTTTGATTCCGTCCGTTCGAAGCGAAACTCAAAAAATAAAGGGGTGGCACTGAGATTTGCCCGTCCGAATCCAACTTGGGATGGGACCATCTAGACTTCGTCTGATAGTCTAGAAGAAGATGGAAAAGGGTAGCCTTGAATCTGCCTGTCAGGGTCGGAATTCAAAGGCAAAGGGTGGCACCGATATTTGTCCGTCCAGATCGAACCTGGGATGGGACCATCTAGACTACATCTAGTAATCTAGAAGAAGATGGAAAAGTGCCCTTGAATCCGCCTGTCGAGGTCGGAATTCAAAGGCAAAGGGGTGGCACCGAGATTCGTCCATCGGGATCGAATCTAGGATGGGACCATCTATACTCAATTCGGTATTCTAGAAGAAGATGAAAGAGGGATGCCTTGAATCTGCCTGTCAGGGTCGGAATCCAAAGGCAAAGGGGTTGCACTGAGATTCGTCCGTCCAGATTGAACCAAGGATGCGACCATCTAGTCTCCGTTTGGTAGTCTAGAAGAAGATGGAAAAGGAGTGCCTTGAGTCCGCCGATCAGGGTCAGAATTCAAAGGCAAAGGGGTGGCACCGAGATTCGTTCGTCCAGATCAAACTTGGGATGGGACCATCTAGGCTCCGTCCAGTAGTCTAGAAGAAGATGGAAAAGTGGCCTTGAATCTGCCAATCAAGGTCGGAATTCAAAGGAAAGGAGGTGGCATTGAGATTCGTCCGTCTGGATCAAACCTAGGATGGGACCATCTAGACTCCGTCCAGTAGTCTAGAAGAAAATGGAAAGGGTGCCTTGAATCCGCCTGTCCAGGTCAAAATTCAAAGGCAAAGTGTGGCACCAAGATTCATCTGTCTGGATCGAATCTGGGATGGGACCACCTAGACTCCGTCTGGTAGTGTAGACACCTTAATTTTGCAGGTTTGCAGGCTGGAATTGTCGTAGCTGGGCCTTTAATCATAAATGATCCCAAAGCCAAAGAATGCCAAACCCAACAGTAAATGATCTAAGCCGTGATTCGAGGCCATACAGGTGCACCTCGTTGGCGCACCTATCTGGCGCACTAGACAGGCACACCTCACTGGAGCACCTATCTGGCGCACCTCTCTAGCGCACATGTCTGGCCTTTAATCAGAAATGAACCCTTGAAAACCCATTTAATCCCATAAGGCCCATGAAAGCCTACTTTGGCCCAATTTAGCCTTCTTTGGGCCCACAACAACTCAACCCACTTTCTTCTATTTCTCTTCCAACCCAACACCCCATCTTCCCCTCTTTATTTTCAATTTTTTCATCATTCACTAATTTTTTCACCAAAATCATAACTCCACAACCTAACACCCATTTTCTCACAAAATCAGCCACTGAGCCATTCCAGCAGTCGATTTCTCCTACTGAACTCACCAACCACTGGGCCACGCTCCTTCAGCACAAGCCACCGCGAGCCAGAGTAGCCAGAGCCACTAGGCCAGCCGCCGGATGAACAGGCCGCCGTCGATCTTTGTTGGCAAGCAAGGAGATAGCAGGGAGATAGTGGTTCGGGTTTCTATTGGTCTGTTAGGGGAGTGTTTAGTTAGTTAGTGAGTTAGTTAGTTAGCTAGTGGGTTGTTAGGTCTGTTAGGATCAGTTAATGGGTTGGGTCGCTGGTATTTTTTTTCCCACCTATAAAAGGAGGGGTAGAGGTAGAGTTTTGGGGTCTTTTGGCGAGAGAGAGATAGAGAATTCAGAGTGTGAAAGAGTTCCAGAGAGAAAAAGGAGCTCACGGAGAGCAAAGGAGGAGATTTCAAACGCTCTGGCGAGCTGTGGAAGGGGACGTGCATTGTCAGGCTAGGTACGCTATCCTCCAACCCATTTAGATTTGAATATAGCTTCCTAGAGTCCCCTCTCACTTTCTGGATCAATTCCGATCAATCCAGAGGTTGGAATTGCTCCCCGGACCTTGTCGTCGCCGTTTTCCAATGATGTAGGTGGGGGAGGCTAGTCTAGGGCATGGCCCTGGCCCCCGAGCATCCTATCTTCCTACCCTAGTCTTCCTCTAGCTCTTCTGCTCCCTGGCGTGCTGCTTCGTCGCTCCCAGAAGGCTCCACTCGAAGGTCGTCGGAGACGCTGCACCCTGCCGTCGTCGGAGAAGAAGACTGCAAACCACCTCTGATCGCACGCCTCCAATATCGCCGCGCTTCTCCAAGACCCCAAGAATGTTCCACGGCATGCCCCCGAGTATCTAGAGCCACCAACAACAAGGATCAAGCTCCGGACTTCCTCTGCAACCGCCATCGTCGGAACGCCATCGAGGTTGATCGAGGGACCAGCTCGAGCAACCAATTTCGCTGAGAAAGGGGGGGAAAATCATCCTCATCGCTTCCCCAAGCTCCCTGGACCTCAGGAGTGCCGCGCCACTGCCTCCAGTGTCTTCCTTCTTCTCCAGTGCCATCGCCGAAGGGCCCGATGGTGAGAGGGGGTGGGAGGCCCACTCCAGCCGTTGAGCCATTGATCCAATCCACTGGATCTTCCCCCTTTCTTCTCTTCTCGCTTCTCGTGGAGTCTGATCTTAGATCAGACCATAGGAAAGCCTCCCTTGACACCTCCGATGGTCGACGGCGGCGGATCTCCATCGCCGGCGGCCGTCGATCTTCCGTTTTCTCTTTTAAAAACTTAAAAAATATTTTCTTTTAATAAAATACTGAAACTATTCATCTATTACATTTAGGTCCTTTTTTATTACAGATAGGTCTTTTTCTTACATATAGGTCCATCATCATTTTTCTAAAATCATTTGAATAAAGTTTTAACTAAAAATATTGCATTTTGCTCCCTGAACATTTAAAATAGTGTTTTCTAGGCTTTAAAGTTTAGCAAAAGCCCCTAGGGTTTCTTCTCATACTTTTTAATCCAATATTCTTATATAAAAGACCCTAAACTTTTCTGAAGCCATTCTGAATGCACATTTTTTCTGTGAAAATTGCATTAAAACCCTTGAGCTTCATTAAAATAATTCAGATTGCATATTTTCTTTGGTTAAATTGCACTTTAGCCCCTATATTCTTCTAAAACTCTCCAGAACGCACATTTTAACTCCTAAATTCTTTTGAAATCCTTTTGGAAGCATTTTTTCTGGTTAAATTACATTTTAACCCCTAATTTCTTCTGGAACTATTCTGAATGCATTGTTTTGCTAGGTAAATTGCATTTTAGCCCTTATACTTCACATATTTCACTCTAAATGCCTGTTTTCTAGGGTAAAACAACTATTTTGCCCCTGAAACTTTCTAAAATTTTCTTGAATCATTTTTCTTGAATATTTTACTCTCAATTTCCACTGAATTGCATTAAATACATGTTTTAGTGGCAGAATTGCATTTTAACCGCTAGGAAACATCAATTTGGCTAGAAATGCACATATTTGCACATTTGACCCCAGATCTCTTCATAATTGCATAGAATGTGTTTTCCTATGTATTTTTGATGATTTGGGCTTCAGAATTTTAGTTTTTATTCAGAATTTGGGTTTTTTACACAACGACCCCTGGAATTCGTTCTTTTACACTCTCACATGCATTTTGCACATTTTGTCGCACTTTTTCATGAAATTTTCTTACCTTTTCTTTTTTACTTTGCACATGCTTTTCCAACTCTTTTCGAGCTTGGTTTTCTCATCGTCTCTCCAATTCTTTCCAATTTTCGCATCTTTAGATTTGATTTAGCTTTCCATCACCCAAGGGCATACAGTAAAAGGCTTAACAAAGCCGACATGGTCCCGAAAAGAAGATTATTTTCCCTAATTTGATTTTCTCGGATTTATCCAAATTTTCGCTGATTGGCGAGACGCTTTCCGAGAATTTCTCGATTTTCACGATTTTCCTAATCGCCCAAAGGCGTACAGTAAAGCGACATTCTTAATGCCTACATTTGACCCCTGGATTAACTTTTTCTCTTTATTTCATTTCATCTCTTGGATTTGGCATGTTTTCAGTCACATTTAGCATGAGCATTTAGAATAAGCAAGCACACATTTAATAGACCCTTGACAAGTAGGAAACCTAGAAAGATCGAGTTTTCTCGAGCGCATGGGGGTACCTAACCCCTTCCCCATGCGTAACCAGAATCCTTACCCTTTCTCTAGCTGGCATTCATTTGTGCATTATCCATTAGGCACAGAGCACACACATGCTTTCTGCATCTTATTTGCTTCCCAGTTTTTTTGGTTTTCCTCGTCTTTCCATTAAAAGACTAGGTGGTGACTCCTTTCCATATCCTTTCTATCTTCCCTTGGTGTCTCCGAGTCCAGTCTTCTTCTCCGGATTCACCATCTTCGCCGTGACCATATCAGGTCTCCTCGTGTGTTTCCACGCACCCGGTAGGGGGAGAGCCGTGTAGGGTCCACCAGCTTGGTCACAGGTAGTCTAGAAGAAGATGGAAAAGGGGTGCCTTGAATCTGCCAGTTAGGGTCGGAATTCAAAGGCAATGGGGTGGAATCAAGATTTGTCCATCCGAATCAAACCTGGGATGGGACCATCTAGACTCTGTCCGGTAATCTAGAAGAAGATGGAAAAGGGGAGCCTTGAATCCACCTATTAGGGTCAAAATTCAAAGGCAAGGGGGTGACACTGAGATTCGATCGTCTGGATCGATCGTGGGATGGTACCATCTAGACTCCATCTGGTAGTCTAAAAGAAGATGGAAAGGGGTGGCTTGAATCCGCCTGTCAGGGTCAGAATTCAAAGGCAAAGGCTGGCACCAAGATTCGTCCGTCTGGATTGAACCTAGGATGGGACCATCTAGACTCCGTCCTGTAGTCTAGAAGAAGATGGAAAGGGGTGCCTTGGATCCGCCTGTCATGGTCGGAATTCAAAGGCAAAAGGTGGCATCGATATTCGTCCATCTGGATCGAACCTGTGATGGGACCATCTATACTTTATCTGGTAGTCTAGAAGAAGATGGAAAGAGGGTAGCCTTGAATCCGCCTGTCAAGGTCGAAATTCAAAGGCAAAGAGTAGCACCGAGATTCGTCTGTTCGGATCGAACCTGGGATGGGACCATCTAGACTTCATTCGGTAGTCTAGAAGAAGATGGAAAAGTGGCCTTGAATCTGCCTATTGGGGTTGGAATTCAAAGGCAAATTGGTGGCACCGAGATTCATTCGTCCAGATCAAATCTGGGATGGGACCATCTAGACTCATCCAGTAGTCTAGAAGAAAATGGAAAAGGGATGCCTTGAATCTGCCAATTAGGGTTGGAATTCAAAGGCAAAGCGTGGCACTGAGATTCGTCCATCTGGATCGAACCTAGGATGGGACCATCTAAACTCCATCTGGTAATCTAGAAGTAGATGGAAAAAGGGTAGCCTTGAATCTGCCTGTCAGGGTCGGAATTCAAAGGCAAAGGGTGGCACCGAGATTCATCCATCCGGATTGAACCTAGGATGGATATTGCGATCCCTCCTACCCGGTACAGAAGTCTATGACGGCTTCGTTTGTCCAAGCTTTGGTGCCAAATTGAAATAATATTCTCGACTATTTGCTGGGCACACCCTAGTGCCAAGTTGACAGGCAGAAGAAGGCAAGAGTTTGAACTAGCCAAGCACATGTTACAGCCATGACAATTCCAGCTTCAAATCAACCATAAGCATCCAATCAAACTGATACAAGTGTTTCAATGAACCTACTATAGTAATCGAATACAATGCAATGATTATACTATTCAGCAAATAGCACAGCACAAAGGTCAAGAATCTGCATCATCCTTGGACCTTTTAGAGCCTTTAGCTTTGGTGAATAGGGTATGGCTTGGAGCTGCTCCACAGATCGGCCAGGTTTTTTCAATTTCGGCTTCATAATCAACTGAACAACCCTTTTCTTTTATGACAATGAGATTGTCCAATAGGATGGAGCCATTTAACAGGCGTGATAGCTCCTTAATCATGGCATAAGTACTCAAAGGGTACTCCTAAAATCGAGTTGGCATTAACCCTTGAACGAAGGAATCCTGTTGGTATCTGAACTGCCGCATCACCCGAACTGGATGATACTCAACACCACCAATCAGCCTCGGTAGGATGATAAGCTGCATGTCGGCAGTATTGAAGAAAGCCTCGAAATTATGAGTTGTCGATGGAATGATGCGCCAGGTCACCTTGTCTTCTGTCAAACTCTTCAGCCGCTCATACTCCTTGTGAACTGATGTGAGGGTACGAGCATGACCACTTTGGCAATAAGATTCGAAGGCTGACCGTTGAGAGTGCAAGATCTCAACATTTAGATGAGTAGCCAACCACACTTGTACAAAAGCTCCGCAACCATAGAAATGTCGGCAACGACGTAACGACCGGTCTAGGGCCCGGTAAATCTCTACCAGGATAACTGGAGCCATGTCCATCTGACCGATTACCACTACCAAAGTGATCTTTGCAACCTCGATATTCACAATGGTCCGACCATGGCTGAAAACTAGCTCGCCTAAGAAGCGGACCACAAAACCTTTCAACCATAGCTCATCACCTAGGGTGGTGCGCATCTTGACCACCTTGTCAAAGTATGCCAATTGTAATATTGGAGTTGGTCCATTAGTACAGATGAGTTGACGACCACAATCGTCGGTTGACAGGCTTGTCAGTTCACTCAATACTGAAGAATATCCGTCTCGTCGCATAAACACAATAGGCCTCATAAGCTTATGCAGACAGCACATCTGGCGGACCTCCTCCAAAGTGGGAGTCAACTCAATTCTTCCAAAGTGGAATACATGGGTAGCGGGCTTCCAGAAACAGGCAGCTGCACACAAAAGATATCGAGAAACCTCCACATTCGCAATATCCAAGAACTTTGAGGGGATAGCCCAAGTTCGCAGCTTGTCACGATCACTATCCGTCAATTTCCCAACCCACCTTCGAAGAACATCTGAGCAATGTGCTGGTACAACCATCGTCGGGAAACCCATGATTGACTAGGGAAGTTTCGGCTTCTTTTGACTCGGGCCACACCAGACTGGGAAGAAGAACTCATGTGGAACATCATCAAAATATTTACTTTCGATTAGACAATGGGTCTTATTCCATACAATCACATTTTAAGAAGTCTGATGCAGACAAAAAGTGCTGCATAAATGCATTTGAAAATTAGCAAGAGTGATCCAAGGCTGTGGAAACCATGTAATGACCATCAGTACATGGCAAAACGAACTACAGGCTATTGAGGGTTCAACTCGGGTGCCAAGCCTAGAGAAACAATCCATGCCACCATCTAGACCAAGTGTCAAATCAGAGAGAAATGACCATCAAACCCTAATGGTCGGGATTGTTTGGTGACAGAGCTGACATTGAGTATTCAAGGAATCAACCGTTCCACTTAACCCCAAGAGGAACACAGTATGGTTTGACGATACTGTTTACACCGCTGGAATGGTTATTCTGAAGTTATGCACAAGACATGGAAAGGATCTTGCTAATTCTACGGGAACATGACAAAGGTCAAAAGTTGTGATTATAACCCCCAAATACTGCGACATGAATCATCGTGTTTTGCGATTCATCACTCTTGGATTTACCAGAGATCCTATTCTGATCTCAGAGGGATAAGGTTGCTGGTGTCCTCGTTCTTGGGCTCGAGCAACAGAAAGGTCAACGTGTCATAGATGGTGATACTGTACCAAAGAAGGTCAACCAATAGGCAGCTGACATGCCCCTGATTGACAAGGGAGGTTGTTACCATAAAGGCAACTGACATGCTCCTGGTATACGATATCCCTTACTAGATCTTTAGCCAAAGGGCAGCTAATATCCCTTTGATTGACAAAGGAGGTTGTCATAATAAAGGCAACAGACATGCCCTTGGTGTACACTATCCTCTGCAAGATTTTTAGCCAAAGAGCAACTGACATCCCCTTTATTGATGGAGGAGGTTGTCACCGTAAAGGCAGCTGGCATGCCCCTAGTGTACAGTATCCTCTGCTAGATTTTTAGCCAAAGAGTAGCTGATATCCCCTTGATTGATGGAGGAGGTTGTCACCATAAAGGTAGCTAGCATGCCCTTGGTGTACAGTATCCTCTGCTAGATTTTTAGCCAAAGAGTAGTTGATATCCCCTTGATTGATGAAGGAGGTTGTCACCATAAAGGCAGCTGGCATGCCCCTGGTGTACAGTATCCTCTCCTAGATTTTTAGCCAAAGAGCAGCTGACATCCCCGTGATTGATAGAGGAGGTTGTCACCATAAAGGCAGTTGGCATGCCCTTCATTTACGGTATCCTCTGCTAGATTTTTAGCCAAAGAGCAGCTGACATCCCCTTGATTGATGGAGGAGGTTGTCACCACAACGGTAGCTAGCATGCCCCTGGTGTACAGTATCCATTGCTAGTTTTTTAGCCAAAGAGCAGTTGACATTCCCTTGACTTAAGATCTAGCACAACCTTACAAAGTGAATGAATGATAATGAATGCAAGAATGGTAGTGTCATATTATATCACCCTCAGGATTGTGGAATGCTAATAACGCATGGTATGAGAAGCGGGAAAGACCTCGATTCACAAGACACTACCCGGACCTCTATGCTGTTGGTGGCTCTTTACAATGGGTAATTCAGTAGGTTAGGCTCCATGTCAAACTCTTGGGGACTTAACCTAATTTTTAACTTTTGACTCGTTTCTTTTCTCCCTCTTAGGCTTGTAGGGTCACTCTAACCCTTGTTTGGTGGTAATGGGCATCCGGATTTGGAGGGAATTGGTGGAATTGTATGCGAGGAGTGGCTAGTCCCTTTGGTCATTTAAATTATTTGGATGCTTGCTTCAACTTCTCCCCAAGGTATGTAATAGGGGTAGAGTTGACCTACTCGCCCCTCTCACTTAGGCTAGCTTCTTGTCTTCGACTTCTGTCTCCCGTTTCTTTTGTGCCCTTGTGGATATGTTTATTTTTCTATTTTGGTTCACACTCATGCTTGCTCCAAACATTTTATCTCCCTCTAGAGGTGTAAGTCCTTAGGGAGCTTGGACATTTCGTCTAACCATGGTTGGGTGGTGGCTCCCTCGCTCGCTAGAAGGTCTAGGTAGTATCAATTGAAGAGGTGTAACCCTTTCTAAACAGGCTAGCCATTCCGATTTTCATCATCGGAATATGATGCTAATGCACTTATGCATGGATGCATGTTTTTTTTTCCTTTTTTCATGTGCTTTTTGATGCAATGCACGTGTAACAAGTGTGAAAAGGAAAAACAAAACATGAGTACGGGATGAAGCAAAAAATGTGTGAATAGAAAGAACAAAGCATGAGTGAATGCAGCTAGAATGCTTTGCAAGGCACAGATGTGGCTCTCCATCATTGGTAGTATTTCTTTAGGTAACACGAATTGACCGACTCTGATTGCTCAATGTGGTCCATGTCTTCGAGGATTACCGCTCCCCCAGAGAATACTTGTTTGATGATATAAGGGCCACGCTAATTAGGTCTGAATTTACCACGAGAGTTAGGGAGATGGATGGCCCGTAAGACCAAGTCTTCGGACACAAAGCTCCTAGGGCGGACTTTATTCTGGTAGGATCTTGCCATCCTCCTTTGATAACATTGGGCATGGTGTAGGGCCTACAGTTGATGTTCATCTATCAAATTCAATTGCGCGAAGCGATTGCCCAACCATTCAGCCGCTTCTAGTTCTGCTTCTTTCAAGATCCTCAAAGAAGGGATTTCCACCTTGACCAATAGCACGGCCTCCATGCCATAGACTAAAGAAAAAGGAGTGGCACCTATGGATATCTGGATGGAAGTTCGATATGCCCACAATGCATAAGGAAGCTTTTCATGCCAATCCTTGTGAGTCTCTCTCATCTTCTTTAGTATCTTGGTAATGTTCTTGTTGGCTGACTCAACCGCTCCATTCATCTGGGGGCGGTAAGGTGAAGAACGGTAATGCTTAATGTGGAAATTTTGTAAATAATCTTCGACCCTCTTGGCTATAAAGTTCTTCCCATTATCTGATATTATTACGTGTCGGACCCCATATCGGGATATGATGTTATTCTTCAGGAACTTCTCTGTTACTACAGTAGTGACAGTCTTGTATGACGTCGCTTCAACCCACTTTGTGAAGTAATCGATGGCCACCAAAATGAAACGATGCCCATTAGATGTTGCAGGATGAATGGCACTGACAATGTCAATTCCCCAGGTGGAGAAAGGCCATGGTAATGACATACTGTGAAGTTGTTGCGAGGGAGCATGGATTAGATTCCCATGGATTTGGCAGGCATGACATCTTCGCACAAACAGACAACAATCCACCTCCATGCTTGACCAATAATAGCCTTGCAGCATAATCTTCATGGCCAACAAAACTCCATTCATGTGCGGCCCGCATTTCCCAACATGGACTTGTAACATGACGGCATCGGCCTCCTTCTTATCCAAGCACCTCAAGAGTATCAGGTTATAGGATCTCCTGTAAAAATGGCCAGCCCCGAGTACATAGCTGGATGCCAAGCGCTTCAATGTCCTTGCCTTTGTTGTTGACACCTGAGGAGGGGGGTTTCCAATTTCCAGGAGAACCTTAATGTCATGGTACCACGAGAGCTCTTCCGGTGGGTCTGCTTCCTCTATGCTCATGCAGTGTGCTGGTTGATCCATACATGTAACTGACACATCCACTACATGGTCTTTTGGTATCGAGAGCCAAGATGCTAAGGTTGCCAAGGCATCTGCGTAGGCATTCTTGGCCCTATTCATAAAGGAAAAATGAACCTCCTAGAATTCTACCATGAGCTTCATAAGATGGGCATAATATTGGATGAGCTTTTGATCCTTGGTCTTCCGGTCGTCGTTGACCGGTGCGATAACTAGCATGGCATCGCCACGCATAAGTAACTTGCAAACACCATGATCCAAGGCCATCTAAAGTCCCAATATGCATGCCTCATATTCATCTTTGTTATTTGTGCATTTGAAATTTAATTTCCTCACGTAGGGAGTCATCTGACCTTAGGGGGCTACCAGTACATCGTCAATGCCCATTCCTCTTTTGTTGAATGCGCCATCAAAGTATAAGTGCCATTGATCATTCTCCTCCGCCATCTCTGATTCATCATCATTATCCTCGTTGAACAGCACATCTTCATCTGGAAATTGAGTTCACAAGGGCTGGTACTCTGGTATAGGTAGCTTGGCCAGATGGTCTGCCACTGCTTGTCCCTTTATGGGTTTTTGTGTGACAAAGGTGATGTCATATTGGGACAACAACACCTGCCACTTGACACACTGTCCTACAAGCGCCAACTTCTGGAGCAAATACTTCATAGGGTCATGCCGACAAAGGAGCAGGACTGGGTATGCCATCATATAATGCCTTAGGCGTTGAGCTACCCAAACGAGAGATAAGTAGACCTTCCATATGGTAGTGTACCTGGCCTCGCAATCATTAAACTTCTTACTCAGATAATATATCGCCCTCTCTTTGTGACCAGACTCATCATGCTGACCCAATACTACTCCCATGGAATGTTGGGTTACAGATAGATAAAGGAGTAGGTGCCACCCTAGCTCTAGTGGGACCAAAACTGGAGGTCTGGCTAACAACTGCTTAATCTTGTCAAAGGCTGCCTGACATTCCTCGTTCCATCCAATTTGTGCATTATTCGTCAGAAGCTTGAAGATCTTACAGATTGGTGTGAGCTGTGCTATGAACTGGCTGATGTATTGTAGGCGACCCAGCAATCCTCTGACTTCTTTCTCCGTAACTGAGGGAGGCATGTCAATTATGGCCCAGGTCATAGCAGGATCGACCTCGAATACCCTTTGGCTGATGATGTGGCCAAGAAGCTTGCTAGATGAAACTCCAAAGGCACATTTACCAGGGTTTAGGCAGAGCTTGTACTTGCACAAACGATCGAACAGCTTCCTCAAGAATGCTAGATGATCCTCGAGCTTTTTGGATTTAGCTATCATATCATCAACATAAACTTCGACCTTTTGGTGCATAAGGTTGTGGAATATCACTATCATAGCTCTCTGATATGTAGCCCTGCATTCTTGAACCCAAATGGCATCACCTTGTAGCAGAAGATTCCCCATGGGTTGATGAATGATGTCTTCTCCATAGCTTCTTCTACCATCTTGATCTGATTGTAGCCTAAGAATTCATCCATAAATGATAGCATTTTATGGTTAGCTGTATTGTCTACAAGGATATCAATGTGAGGTAGTGGGAAGTCGTCCGTAGGACTCATCCAGTTGAGATCTCTATAATCAAAGCACATGCAAACCCGTCCATCCATCTTTAGGACTGAGACGACGTTTGCAAGCCATTCTAAGTCCAGGACGACTTTAAGGAAGTCCACCTTATGCTGCTTCATAATTTCCTCCTTAAGTTTGAGTAGCCACTGGGGTCGCCATCTTCTGAGCTTTTGCTTGATGGACTTGACATTTGGCTTCAATGGCAGATTGTGTATTGCTACTTCCATATCCAGACCGACCATGTCACTGTAACTCCAGGCAAAGACATCTATGTATTCCTTGAGGAAGGTGATGAATTCTGCCCTCAACTGCGGGTTGAGCTTGGCACTGATGCGCAGTTCTTTGACATCGTCAATGGTCCCGATGTTCACCAGCTCGGTCTCCTCCTCCACATGGAGATTCGGGCTTTTTAGGTCATTATCATGGTGTTGGAATTTTGCTAGTGCGTCGTCATCCCCAGGTGCACTGTTGACATCCTCCTCTTCGTAGGCCACGAGCTCGAATAGCATTTCCTTCTGAAAGGTAGGATCCACTGTATCAGAGGTGCAAATCTACTCTAATGCTTGGCCCTTTTGGCGCCGAAGGAGAGTTACACTGACTCTCGTATTTTTGTACTGACGGCAAGCAATTTTTGTGTCACCCTATTCTGTATCCTCTCTCGAGTCAAATGTTTCTTGACTCTCTGATGTTGTTTCTTCACTTATTGTTGATTTTTTTGGTTTTCTGGATTTTCAGATTTTTTTTGGATTTTCTTTGCTATTTACAAGGGGTACTGCTGATTGACAGCTATCCTCTTACCGACTGATTGGAGTGACACCACCTACGTTCTTCCCTGAGCTCAGCTTAGGGTCTTTATTTTTGGACCCCCACCTTGCGTTAAGTGGGGCTTAAGCTGCTAGTACGATCTAGACCCGCCTCCCGACTGTTGAGTGATTAACTCGTCTGGTCTATTGCAAATTGTATCTTGTTCTTCCATAAGAACCATAATGGTGAAATGGCCCTGCGTTTCCTACGACGAGGGAGAGGCTACTTCAACCATCACTAATTTGCCTTTCCAGTGCCTCACTTCCTCTATTGTATCCTCTGCCAAGACAGCAAGTTGCTCTTGAAACAGAACTTCCACGCTTTGGAGCACCTCGTCCATCTATGCCTCCACAACTACTCCCTCATCCTCATCAGATGCGAGATCCAAATAATATGCATCCTCTGGACCATGGCTAGTGCATGTCAATGGTACTGCACAAGGGTCGGTGCTCCACCCAAACAATTGGATCTAGGCAGGCATTACCTACATTGGAGTGTGCTGAGAAAGAGGATCTGCCACATGATGTCTGATAGAGGCTTCATAGCCTTCCTTTAGGACCACTGTTGTGACTGAGGTCATAGTGGGGACTAATGCAGAAGCTGGATCTACTGCTGTTGATACAATTGCTAGAGCTGTGGTTATGGTTGAAACTGGAATTGTCATATCTGGCATAGCGACTGTGACAGTAACTATGGTGGTTGGAGCGGAAACTGATACGGCTGGAACTGATACTACAATGGCTAGAATTGAAACTGCGGAGGCTAGAACCGAAACCGTGGTGACTGGAACTGTAACTGCGGTGGCTGGAACTGAATCTGTAGTGGCTCGAACCGAAACCACAATGACTAGAACTATAACCACGGTGGCTGGAACTGAATCTGTAGTGGCTGGAACCGAAACCACGGTGACTGGAACTGTAACTGCGACTGGAATTGTAACTACAGCGGGAACTGAAATTGCGGGGGCTAGAACTGAATCTATGGCTAGAATTGAAACTTCTGTGGCATCTTCTTCGGACAAGTAATCTTCAATGCTTACGCATTCAACTATGCTTGACGAAATGTCTCTTTTTAGCTCTACCGAGTCTAGGCTCTGCCTTGGATTGAGAATGCCTGCACTAACAAAGTTAGTGCAAGCGGAAGAGTGGTTCAGTTTCAATCTCTGTGAGTGTCGGGAACATTTCTCTTGACACAACTACTCGTAACAAAGTCCTTCTCGATCTCTTTGATCCTCGACGGCAACAGGCTCCGCAATCCCCTGACCGTACTTCCCGAGAGGTGTCCCCTTCTCATATCCCCAACAGTGACATAAATTCTAGACCATCTTGGAGGGGTTGCTACGGACAGGTGGGTAGCTACCACGTTCAAATTCGGGAATGAAATTAACGAGCTCAAATCGATTAACCCAGAATAGAAGATCTGAAGGCTTGGAGTCAAAGTAGACTGTCTGGTGGGACAAGGTTGACACAGCATCGATCTTCTCCTTCTCGAAGTTTTCAGCCATGATGGTAACAATGTTATTGCCCCAGCTGAACTTGATCATACGATGGAGAGTTTACGAAATGACCTGATGCTTGTGGAGCCAAGGGCGCCCACGTAGGAGATTAAACAAAGGTTCAAGCTCCACAACGTAGAATTCCACATCAAACTCAGTTGGACCATTGATAGGAGGGATTACCAACAAGCCCAACGCATCGTGGTGCGTGTTGTCGAACAACGTCATCCCCTTTACCACTGGCACAATATCCTCGACTTTGAATCCAAGCTTGCATGCTGTACGCAAGGGGTAGATGTTTACGCCTGTGCCATTATCGACCAGAGTAAGGGGAATGCAGAAGTTCTTAAATTGAATGGTTACGAACAATGGCTGGTTGTGATTAATCCCTGTTGGAGGTAACTCTTGGGATGTGAAGGAGATAACCTAGGGTGTGGCAATCATACTTACCATTATCTCTAGGGCTGCAAGTTCTATAGTGGTTGCTACATGGACGGCCTGGAAAACCCGAAGGATGGCCTCTCGGTGCTCGGCCGAAGTGTGGATCAAGTCCCAAATGGAAATATCAGCCTTGACCTTCTTAAGTTGAGCAGTGATATCGGCTACAGGCTTGGCTATGGTGGAAGAGGACTTTGTCCAGGCTTCCTCAGTGGTCGGCTTCATGGGCTGGCTTTCTAGCTGTGGTGGATCTACAGTAGGCTGGGTTTGCTTAAGCTCAGGTGTGGGACCCTGTATACCCATGCCGAACGCGTGATCTCGGTACACATCTCTGTGGCATAGTTGTAGGGCTTGCGATGGGTATTTTGGGTCAAATTAACGACCACAGGTGCCCTAGTGACTAGCTCTGGCTGAACAATGGGTAGGCTTGCATTTGGTAAAACTAGTAGGGATACAGGTTTGGGAGACTGTGTGGTGGGATGAACTAGCAGGGTGACAGGTGTCATAGATGGAGGGGATTGTGCTAGTAGGGTCACCGATGTGGTTGGTAGGGGTGAGTGTGCTAGCAGTATTGCTCGAGCACTAGGTGATGGTTGGTGTGCCAACAGGATTGTTGGATATTCTGGTCTGGCGGTGAGTTGGATAATATTCACAACAGAGCTTGAACCCTCGTGAAAAGAGTGATACAAAGACTATGGGACCGAAGTAGACAAATCATGAATAATCCAAAGGGTCCAATGTGGGAACATTGGACCGGGTGAGAAAGAGAGCATGGATCCCAGAGGTCCCTGGAGCATCTGGACGGCTGTGCTCGGGGAGAGGCTGGCTAACAATGCTAGGAGGATCAGGGACAGATGTAGATGCTTGTGTTCGTGTTGGTGCTGACTCCATGTGCTAGGTGTGAATGATGATGACCTTATTGTCAATCAGGTCCTGAATAGCATGCCAGAGCATGAAGCAACTATCCGTCGCATGCCCCGCGGCGCGATGGAATTTGCAGAATAAGTTTGCTTTGTACCACCCCAGTAGTGGATGCGGCGGTGAGCGAACTTCCGAGAACTTTAGGAGCAACTATACCTTCGGGAGGACGACGCTCAAGGGCTCGACCAGAGGCGTGAAGCGGCTCTCTGAGCGGTGCAGTCGTGCCTGACCTTGGTACGGTCCTGGCCTCGCCGGTGCGAAGGGATACACTGGCTCGACGACAGTGGTGATGTGAGAGGTGCGTGGTGCTCTATGTGTGGGTGCATAAACAAACTGCTGCTGAGATGGGTGTCCCGTGTCAATAAGTGCTGCAGGAGCTCCAACGTATGCAATGGCATTCCTGGCGGATCCCTCCTCTTATTAGCATTACCGTTCGTGCCAATGTTAGTGTTGCTACTACTTGTTCCTGGGATATAAGCAGGGGACGTGGCTTGTTTAGCGAATGCAATGAGCAAGGGGAAGCTGCCACTACGCAACGAACTTTCAACACGAGCGTCAGCACGGATGAGTGATGCAAAAGTGGTGATAGGCTATATACTAAGCAGGGCCGTAATGGCTGGCTACGCTTCCTAGATAACCATCTTAATGGATTCCTCATCAGAGGGTTTATCCTGAACTTGTGAAGCAAGAGCGCGCTAGTGCCTAACATACTCTCCAAATGATTCATGGGGCTTCTGCTTGGTGGCGGCGAGGTCCTCACGCTTAGGGACCAAGTCGAAATTAAAGGAGTAATGTTTTAGGAATTCTTGACTAAGGTCGTTCCAAGTCTTTATCTAAGCCATATCTAAAGAGGTGAACCATTTCAGTGCAGGACCGGTTAGACACTTTTGGAAAAGACGGATCAATAACCTCTCATCAGCCTGGAGCTGTGCGTGATCTCCGTAGTACGCCCTTAGATGCGAGATAGGGTAGCCTTTACCATTGTATTTCTCGAAATCCAGGACTTGGAAATTCGGTGGGAGAATAGCTTCTGGGAAATAGCAGAGGTCTCAGAAATGGTAAGACTAGCAATCTCCTCCCTACACTTGTCGAAATGCTTTCTCAAGATCACTCACCCTAGCGTGGAGGGCATCTGGAGTGGCTGATGAGGGTGATGCGGCTAGGGCGGGTCCTGTGTATGCCACATGGGTGGCATCGAGGTGCTCCTTCAGATCCACCATCGCGTCTACTGGTGTCTGGGTAAGATGGTTGGCGTACCCGCGTGTTGGTGCAAAGTGTTGTGGGGTATATGCAGAAACTTGGTTCTGATGCAAGAAGGGAGGGGTGGTAGAAGAAATCAGTGTCAAAGGAGGGACCGCAGAAGCAGTCACCTCAAGAGTAGCAGAAGTCAAAGGCTCACCAAGACGCTGGGCCATGGTGGAACGAGAGCGAGTGAGAATCAGACTGGGCGATAAGGCCAAGGATGGGTCCTAGGACGAGTTATTGTCGACAACGACGAATAACTCAGAAATGGATGGGCGAGATCTGTCACCAAAGGGGAAACAAAAAATAGGGACACTCGAGCTTCGATAAAGGAACTCACTCGCTAACCTATAAGAAACAAACAGGCATCAAGAAAACCTGATGTGAGTAGAATAAGACATAGATGCAATGTTATTATGGTGGCATGAATGCACATGCATATGGATGCATCTATTATGCTCTCTTTCACCATCTATGTGTGTCCTAGTAAGCTGTCTACTCTAGACTCTCTTTGGGGTATGCGGGTTTCCAACTCAAGGCAAGAAAGTAAGGTCCCCACTCTAAATCTTGGCCTAGGCACAGGCAGTGAACGAGTGGTGCGTTGGTGGCCTCATCTCCTGCAGTAGCATGGAGCTGTACCCTCTACTAGCACCGACAAGACCCTAGACAAGGGGCGACAAACTAGCAACACGTCTCACGCCAAAGCCATAGAATGGGTTACCAGAATTGTCCTTCACAAACCATAGGTAGACTCAGGGGAGAAGAATGCATGCACCTATATGAATGAATCATGCATGTATGCTTTTGTGTCTTTTACTTGCATTTTATTAACCAAGGGGGAATAGTTCAAACTGGTCTCTAGTTTTGCCTTATTAATTGTTCTCTGAGTTTGTGTGTTTTATTTTAACTAGAAGGGGAAACGAACATGTCTCTACTCTCCTAGGCATGTCAAGTGCGAAAGGGGAAGAAAACACACAAGTAAGGCAAACAAGCAAGCAAACAACAAGCAAAAGGCATGATCATGGCATGCGCAAGTGTCGTGGCATCATAATTGAGAAAAGAAAACATCCATCACATCAAAAGCCAAGATATATAGCATGTGTGTGCAGTGACAAAGCAAAAGTGTGAAAAGAAAGTGTGAAAGGCATACTATGTAAGCAAACAATCACAAGCAAGGCAAACAAACAAGTGTGTGAAGCCAAAGCATCTAAAAGAAAGCGAAAAGACTAACCTGAAAGTCGGAATTTGCTATCCCCAGCGTAGTAGCCAGTTTCTGTGACCATGCCTGGCCCGAGTGTCTGGCATGAGGTCACGCAAGAGGGAGGAGGCCACAGCCATGCCAGGATGGCAAAGGCACAAGATAGAATAAAACAGAAAGAAAAGGAGTCGCCACCTAGTCTTTTAAGGGAAAGACGAGGAAAACCACAAAAAAATCACAAAACGTGAATGAATGAGATGCGAATATGAAGGCCAGATGTCTGCTAACCAGAGGATGGCTATGGATTCCTATTTCCCATGGGGAAGATGTTAGGCACCCCTATACGCCCAAGAAACTCGGTCTCTCTAGTCTAATTCGCTTATTGGAGGCTAGGTTAATGCTAACTAAGCCTAGATCGTGCTCTAAACATGCTAATATGAATGCCAAGACAAGACTGGGTGGATGTGTGTAACGGTACGCGAAAACTGCGAAAAAATCCATATGAAATGATGAAATCATAAAGTATGGCACAACAAAGAAAATCACATGAAATGACAAAGTTTTTGACTGGAAATGCTTGGAAATCACACAGGTCTCAAAAATGTCAAAAATTCAACCAACTCAGGTCATCAAAATCAAAGAAAGCGTTGTAGAGATCAAGATGGGAAAACTACAAAGAAGTTTGTATACAACAGGAAAACTGTGATTTGTGAAGAAATTCTCATAAAATGATGATATTTTTGTGAAGAATGGTTCATAAAACCATACTGATGTCATGGGGATCAAGAAAACAACAGACTTAAATCATTAGAAGTGCAGAAAACACCATAGAAATTTGATCGGAAGAATTTAAAACAAATCTACATAAAACAAGCAAATAGTGACATAAGAAGAAAATCACATAAAATGATGATGTTTTTGTAAAGAATGGTCCAGACTGTCATATTGAGGTCAAAGAGATAAAAGTATGGGGTCAACCCGAGTCATCGGAATCATGAAAAAGGTCGTGAAAATCAAAAGGGGAAAATAATCCGTGGTGGGGCCAATGTCGGCCTTAGGCATGTTAATGTTTGCCCTTGGGCAATGAAATCCAAATAAATTCAAAAAATCCAAAAATATGGAATAAAGATAGTCAAATCAAATATCAAATGAAGAATCCGAAGACAGGTAGGAGAAAAATCCATGGAAAAATGCATGAAATGTAGACTTATTCAAAAAGGATGGACTGATGTGCAAATACATCAAAAACTATGTAGAATGGATGAAAATGTACCTAAATGGGTAAAAGATGCTAAGGAACACTTTGGACAGAGATTATGCATGACTTGGTGCAATAACCGACATGCATGTGCAGGAATCGATGACATAGGGGCAATTTGGTCGTTTCAATGGTCAAATGTGATAAATGCATGAACGAGGATAATGCATGGTCCAAGGTATGCCAGAATGTATGCAAAATGTTAGGAAAATGTTGTTTTCATGAAAACCTATAGAAGACGGTCTTAAAATCAACAAAATAATGTAAACACAATAAGAGATAAGTACAAGGACCAAAACGCAAAATTCACAATGAAGGATGAAAATTTGAATTAAAGTACATTCAGAAATTTCTATCCTAGTGTGCAGATAAAGGACCAAAGGAAACTGTGGCACTGAGGTGTGAGAATGGCACCTAGATAATACCCTGAAAACTCAGGGTCTAATGTGCAAAATTCACAGAAAGGGAAAGTTCATGATTAAAAATGTGTTTAAAAAGTCTTATCTAGATGTTAGGATGTAGAATTTAAAGAAAATGTGGCTCTGTGGTGTGACAATTATACTTTAGGTAATTTCTAGAAAATTCAGGGTCTAATGTGTAAAATTCACAGAAAGGGAAAGATCATGGTTAAGAATGTGTTCAAAATGTCTTATCTTGATGCTAGGATGTAGAATTTAAAGAAAATGTGGCTATGTGGTGTGACATGTGTGAAAATTGCACTTTTGGTAATTTCTTAAAAACCTAGGGTCTGTTGTGCAAAATTCACAAAAAGGGTGCAAATCTGACAAAAATGTGAAATCAGATATTCATTTATATTGCAAACAAGGTTTTTTGATGAAAACTTTATACAGGTGATGATTTTATATGCACATGTGATCAATAAATGGGAATCATATTAAAATGTGATTTAAAATGCAATTTAAACTATCATTAATGAGTTAAGAAAAATTCAGGGGCCTGGGTACAAATATTTCTGTCCAGAAAGCACTATAGATGGAGTTCAAGGGCTAACATGCAAGATTTTAGGACCAAAATGTGATAAAAATTACGGTTTTTACATGATCAGTGTAATTATGGATAACTTTAAGGTATTGAATGCAAATTATACAAAGGAAATACTTTTCAAAGAACTCTGGGGGCAAAATGCAAAAGCTCTGGACTAAAATGTAAAGAAAACATGATCTTAGGGGTGTAAGTGTGATAAAACATGCATAAATAGGGCTGAAATTGGAATTAAAGTTAAATAGGACAAAATGTGTAATATTTACAATGCAATTTTAAAAAGGGAGAATTCAGGAGTCACAAAATAAATTCCTAGGACTCACTCGCAAAGAAAACATGAATGTAGGAGTCTAATTGTGAAGAAACAAACATTTTTGGGACTAAAAATGAAATTAAAATTTAAACAGGACAAATCATGCATTAATTACAAAAATAATAAAGGAGTGAAACTTATCTAAATCTTTAGGGGTTTAAACACAAAAACACAGGACCTAAATGTAATAAAAAAGGACCCAAAAGTAATAAAAAAGGACCTAGATGTAAGAAAAAAAGGACCTGGATGGAAGATCCGAGGATCTAAAAAAAATTATAGGGACCTAAATGTAATGATAATCAGGACCTATGTGCAATTATTGAAAACTAAACAATATTTTTCTAAATCTAGTTGTTTCGAAGATCACTGGTGCGGACTCCGGCGGGCCTCCAATGACGGCACAGCGGCAAGGAGACTCTAGTGAAGGTCCAGGAAGCTAGAGGGTGGCACGACGAGTCTTTTGGGGCTGTGGGTTGGACTAGGGTGGCCTAAGATGCCTCCCCCACCTCTGGCTCTGGTGAGTGGCGGTCGACACTAGAGACGATGACGACAAGGTGGTTGGAGACTGTGTAGGCGCTGGGACGGCACAGCGGGCTCCAGAGAAGCTTCAGGGGACCACGGGGAGACTCCCAGAGGTGTCGACGAGGACAGGGTTCGCCTAGGGTATTCCTCCCATCCCCTGCGTCGGAGACAGGCACGACGGTTGTGGGGGCGGTGCTCCGAGGGCTGCGGAAGAGGCGCGAGGGGCTAAGGAGGTCTGTGGTACCATGACGATGCTCAAGAGAGTCGCAGGAGGTATTGGCATGGTCTAGGGTGCCCCCTCGTCGTAGGCTCCAGCGAGACGACGGTTGGCGGAGCAACGGCGACAGTGGCAGTTGTCTAGCCACAAGAGACCAAAGAAACCTCCCCTGAACGACGGGGGTTCGGTGAGGAGAAGGAAGAAGTGGGAGGAGAGGCCCCGGGAGCCTCACCTCGATCATGGAGGCCAAAGGCCTCGCCGGTGGTGTGAACCCACCACCAGAGGAAGAGGAAGGCAGCATACAGAGCCTGTAAATCCACTCAAACTCAACCTAGGAAGCTTGAATGGACTCTACAGATAACAAGAGGGATATTCAAAACTAAATGGGGAAGGAATTACCTGTATGGTGGTTTGGCTGTCCTTCGACGAGGCTCGACGGCAACGCTCTAGGTTGATGCTCCGGTGGCATTTCAGAGGATCTTCGAGGTTGCAAGTGGGCTTGGAGATGCACTCTAAAGGTGGGGAGGTCGATGGATTCACAATGGATGAGGGGAGTGAAAGAAAAGGCTTCGCAGGTGGTCTCTCCAACGGTTCCTCTGTTCTTCTCCTCTCTGTTGCTCTCCGTTCCGTTTTCTCCAGTTGGTTTTTTTTTATGCTTTAAAAGGAGGTGGCAGATGGGAGGTTGCTGGTGTCCGATCGTGGGTTGCTGTTGGATTCTCGTGGGAAGGAAGGAGATGGGGAGCGGGATCAGTTGGGGAAGAAGCACTGTTGATTTATTTTTTTTGTTTCCTAAGTTTCTGGTTGATGTATGAATGAAATAGTGTTGGGCTGAATGAGCTTCATTTTGGGCATTTAGTTTTGTTTTTAGGTTTTTTGTTGTTTTAGGTTTTATTTTGGTTTTAGGTTTTTAAGGTTTGATTTTTTGGGTTTTAGGTTTTGATTTTTTTGGTTTTGCATTTTGACTTTGTTTATGATTTTGGTTTTTTTTTAGATTTTTAATTAGGTTTATTATTTTGATTTTATGATTTTAATTTAGGTTTTAAATACTTCGTTTTAGATTAAAATTTTTAGGATTATTGTTTTTCTTTTAGGGTTTTTGTGTTTTAGGGTTTAAAGATTTTAATTATTTTAGGGTTTTTGTGATTTAATTAATTTAGGGTTTTTGTGACTTAATTAGTTGGTTTTAAATTAGGATTTTCAGGATTTTAATTGTTTTAAGGGGTTTTTTAGGGTTTTGGATTTTAATTAGAGTTTTTAGTTTAAATTACGGTTTTTGGGTTTTAATTAAGGGTTTTTTAGTTTAATTAGGGCTTTTAGGTTTTAATCAAGCGTTTTTTTAGTTTAATTGGGGTTTTATTTGTGTTTTAATTAGAATTTTGGTTTTAAATTAGGGTTTTTAACTTAATTAAGTGACTTTAGGGTGTTTTAGTGTTTTGGGTTTAATTTAGGTTTTCCTTTTCCTTGAATTTAAATGGATTAAAATGGTTTAAATGGATTTTATTTGATTTTGACTTTAGTTAGGGTTTTTACTTGATTAATTAGGATTTTAAATGTTTTTAGGTTGATTTAAGTGGATTTTATCCAATTTTTACCTTAATTAGGGTTTTCACTTGATTAATTAGGGTTTCTGGTGGATTTTATTTAATTTTGAATTTAATTAGGGTTTTACTTTGATTAATTAGGGTTTTAAATGTTTTTTGGTGGATTTTGTTTTATTTTGGTTTTAGTTAGGGTTTTACTTTGATTAATTAGTGTTTTAACTGTTTTAAATGAATTTTATTTGGTTTTGATTCTTAATTATTGGTTTTTGCTTTGATTAGGTTAGAGTAGGCTTATGTGGGCTTCAGTGGACTTGAGAGTTTAGCGTTTTGGTGGAGTTAGGGTTTAGGGCTGGTGGTTGCAACGAGAGCATCTTCTAGAGGAGCCTGCTGCCAAGTGACTGCAAAATCGTGGTGTCTACAATTACAAAATAATTATTCTCTAAGAATCGTCGTTGCTCCACGTACTTCAATAACGTTTGTGATCGCTACTTGTCTTTTGCTGAAGCTGGTTGACAATACGCCTATGAGAGATGCAGTAGTTGTGGTAGTATGGGTTCTCGGTTTACTAGGTCGACGGCTAGATGTCGCCCAACAACTTCCTCATGCTTGTGTAATATTCTTCCCGTCAAAACAAGCAAGAAAACAAGAAACAAGAGATCTTGATTTTTAAGTGCAGTAAAAGTAACAAAAACAAATAATAAATAACATGAATAACTGAAAAGAAATACTGACTGAGGGTTGTCCCCACATGCATATGCCATGAACAATTATGTATGCAATGGTTTATGTTAATAAGAAGAAATGCATAATTGAAATAATACTCCCTTCACCCTTGGTGCCTTGACGTGGGGGTCAGAGGAAGTGGAGGCCAATTTTACGGAGCTCTGGAGGTGCACTTTGGCTTGGATAGGAAATGATCTCTGGGATCTAAGCTTTGATAGGAGGATTGGACATAGAAGAGGGGCTAGAAGCTCTCTCTCTCAGATTTCTCTCCTAAAGTTTGCAAAGTGACTCCTTGGAAACTCATCATGTGGCGACGAGACTCGTTGCTCTCAACGTGACAACCAGTCTTGTCACTTCTCAAGGTGGCAACTTCCTGATCTTTTTGCATTTTACCCCTGTCTTTTATCTTAATCCGCAAAGATGCATTAAAAACCCAAAAAAATATACAAATTCTATGGGAAAATCTGGAAGAAGGTTAGAGCTCCTTAGCCATGTGATTTAGGGCACCTCAAGGGTTCCTATCCTAGGTGAACTCTGGAAAATGCAAAAATTGGATATCTACAAGCACAAGTCTCAATGCAGTAAGGTCAGAAAGGATGGAAAAACCACCAACATCAGCAATGGCACTCAGAACAATATCAAAACTAGCCCAGCTAATATCAAGAGCCTCCCACACAGTACCAACAATAGTGCCAACTACCCCCACAGCCTCAACAATGTCAGTAGATGCCGACCTACCCCGTGTATATGCAACATGGACAACATAATAATCATTATGGGGGGCAACAATAGAGGCAACAACAGGACCAACAACAAGGGCAAAAAGAACAACACCAGTAGAGAAACTACAATAATGTTCCTCCACCACAGAACAATAGGGGACCAAAGCGACAAAACTATCCCCCACTCCTTGAAGCACTCTGCATCATCTTCAGAATGCTAGTCGAAAGCGAAGATCTGCAGCTACCAATACCTAAGCCAAATGCTCCTAATGCCGACATGTCCAAGTATTGTCCATACCACCAAAAGAATGGACATATCCTAGAGGAGTGTTTTGTGGTAACAGATAAGATATATGATCTGAATGACAAGGGGGAGATTTTATGGCTAGCCATCAGAGAAAAATTGAAGGCAACTCAAGGGGAACAGCTTGGAATGCAGATACATCAGAACCCCAAGCCCAATCATGCAGTAGCCCACATGGAGATAGAGGACGCACAACCAATGTTCATCCAGTGCGTACAAGCAGACCTCGACCTGGAGCCACCAAGTGTTGACGAAGTGGAGCGAGATCAACCAACAATGCCTGAATTGGGGATATGGATAGTGGAGGATGCAGATGAGCCTTCGAAAGACACCCTAGGATGGGAAATCGAAGATGACAACAATCCTTGGGGTAGCCAACAAGATGAGGAGGAAGATGGTGACCAGGACCACATCAAACTAACAAAGGAAATCATCACAAAGTTTGATAGAGAAAACGTCGTCTTCCAAGATGCATAACTGCCTCCGCCTGAGGAATAGTCACGCCCATTAATCATCGACACACACATCAATGGCTATTTCCTCAACAGGATACTCGCCAACACTAGTGCCAGTCAAAGCTTCTACTCCCTATCCACCATGAAGTCCCTAGGCATTGGAGAAGTTTAATTTACTAAGCAACGCTTATCCTATATAGCCTATGACAATAGTCGAAGAAAGGCAATCGAGACAGTGCAGTTGCATATCACTGTAGGCCCTCTCACCAGCACCACCGTGGCTATAGTGATGGAAGAAGATTCGGCCCAATCATTGATTCCGAGAAGATCCTGGCTAGCGAAAGTCAATGTTGTAGCATCTCCTATACACCAACTCCTAAAGTTCAAACATCAAGGAAAGATAATCACTGTTTGGGCTAATCACTAGATAGACTCCAAGATAGCATGGGAATCGGCTGCATCAAAGCCAAGTGAAGAAAGATCCCCACCTACACCATACAACGAAGAACCTCTTGAAGAATGGTACGACTTAGACCCCTGGTACGAGGAAGGAACAAACTCACAAGTGTTCCAATACATGATGGGGGAAAATACTGTGCAATCGACCTTTGACGAGTACATGGATCAAGGCTAGTATGTTAGGGAATGATACAGAAGACACATGGGTTGTCTATAATGAATACAGTGACCAAGGCTGGTATGACGCAGAGGACGCACACCATTCACTCTACCAACACTTCCAATCGGCCCGTGTTGAAGAAAAACTTCTGCCCAAGCTTCCAGATCCTACAAAGAAGAAACAGCCTACGAGGGAGACTCATGAGCATCGTAGCCAAGGAGGCCCCCGTAGCCATGCCTCGAGCAGAAGCAAAGGCCTAGCAAAATCCTCATCAGCCATTAGGGACACGCAAGAGCAACCAAGCCAAGACAAGTCCAATTGTGACCCTGATGAAGCAATAACTGAGCGCAAACCAAAGGGAAGATACCAAGATGCACCATTAGTACCTGAAGCTTCAACGCCAGGGGCAAGCACCTATAGCCACCCAACAGGTATGTCCCTCCATCTAGGGAGGGAAATAAAGAACTCGACCGAGCCTGACAAGGGCCAAGGTCACTATTCATCTCAAAAACATGTAAGTAAAACATTTAATTTGCTTTTTGCTTGAACATTTCCTTTTATTTATCTTTGTTATTTTGTATGCTAGGATAGCGGCAATAGAAAACAATAATAAGGATAATTGATGAGTTAAGTCACACACCTGACCACCTTATGACGTTAGGCAAAGTTGCCAACATATTATCCATTGGTTATCCCTAAGCAGAGACTATAACACCCAAGGAAGATCCACCTAATCGGGATGGATGACTTGAGATCCCCTCAAATTTGTGGAAGTTACACATACTCTAGAAGTACACCCTTTAATCAACATGCTAAAAACCTAAAGAAGACCCAAGACCTAGTACCAATTAAGGAAGAAAGTTATCTCTTGCATAGAAAAGAAGCTGAGCAACTAGGGTAACCCAAACCTTGTCCTATCCACACATACACCCACACGGGGAGATAAGAGCAAAGCAAGCTTAGAGCTTAGGCATGTCATGAAGTGGCTTGCCCTATATAGCATGGCCTCCTAGCATAAGTCCAAGAAGGTAGTGAAGGAGGAGCACGTCAAAACCATACAACTTAGTAAAGCACCCAAAAGAGGGGAGAACACGTAAAAGAAGAGTACGCTGTCATAGCATAAGTCCAACAAGGCAGTGATGGGTGAGTACCCAAAATGGGATGAGACAACTGACGAATAAGTAGATGTGACGTCATAGCATAACTCCAAGAAGGTAGTGATGGGCGGGCACCTGCAAAAAAATAACTGTAGACACCCTGATTTTGAGGTAACCCAGGAATGAGTGTCCCTATGTTGCTTTGGATGCGATCAGCCCTTAAACCGAGCCCCAAACCCATTAGCTAGAGCCCAAATCAGACATTTGTGAGCAGGGCTAGCGCACCAA
>JAMKQA010022784.1:0-22535 GCA_024699735.1 Posidonia australis
CCTACCCACCTCACAAAACTCTGGACTTTGGCTTGCTAATGGGTTTGGGGCTCGGTTTAAAGGCTGATCGCATCCAAAGCAACATAGGGACACTCATTCCTGGGTCACCTCAAAATCGGGGTGTCTACAGTACCCAAATACATTATCATTTTCTAAATGGTGTTGGAAATAAATAGTGTCTGCTTCTTCAGTCTATTTCCTACTTATTTAAGTGCAATTGAGCACGCCACATGTTTTCTTAGTTAAAGGCGATAAACACAAAAATTACCTCTTAACAGAAAGAAGATTCAATACCACTTCAAAGAATTTCTCCAAAACTACTAATAGAGCCACTTCAGTGGTTGTTGGCCTGGAGTCCATGACAGGAATATTGTCAACCAATGCCCCCAGTTTTGAATGGTCCAAGTTGATTGATCCTTTTGTCCCAATGCTTTGTTTCTTCAGAAATGCAGTGGAGAAACCTAAAGCCTAGGCCTATAGAAGACAATAGGAGTGAGAATAAACAAAAATTACCAGTTAAATCCTAAATACAACAGTCAAACGAACAAACTATTTTTAGCATAAAGGTTATAAGAAACAACATTATAAGAATGTGCTCAAAGTCAAAATTATATATAGATGTGACATCTGGGCCTAATTATCCATTTTTAATTGTAAACCATGTAATTATTTGAGATATTGTATAAATGGTTTATTAATGGATAATCGGCTGTTCTTTGTGTGTATGGAGGTTGGTTGTGCACTTGTTTGTGTTGTAGGACCAATGTGGGCTCTGCTCAATGATGCATAGTCGCCTCAATTTGCGTGTCCATCTTTTCCCTCTTCTTTCTTTCTTTCCTTCCTCTCTCCCTTACACGCCACCATCTTCTTCCACCCCTTTCTTCCTTCCTGTGCCACTCGTGTTTGCACAGCCAACTCGTGCTTGTCCCGTCCTCTCCGTCTTCGACATGGTGGGGTGGCGGTTGGTAGGATTCGCGGAGGTGGCTGGGTGGAGAGGTATAAGAAAGGCTAGGGGACGGCATGGAAGTGTAGTGCTCGAGAGTTGGATGTTTGTGTGCTAGGGTTTAGGCTAGGGTTTACCTACTGCTTGTGTGCCTGGTTACCCCTGATCAAGGTAACACCAATAAGAAAAATGGAAACTAAATATGTGGTTTTGGCTAGGATAAGACTTGTGCTTTGTCTTAAAATTCTGGCAATGGATGAGAATTGTGTTTTAAACAAGTTACCAACCAATGTATGTTGTTTTGGTTTTGAGCCCTATGAGGCTTTGTGTTTTAGGCTAGACCTGGTCGAGAATATGGATTTCTCGGAATACGTGAAAGGTTTTAAAAATGCATAAAAAGATGGAATATGAGTTTTGAGAAAGAGGATGGTTTGGATAAATATTTCCAAATGTTTTAAAAAGAGAAAAGAAGAAGAATGATGTTTTAAAAATGATTTTGAAACCACATTTAGTAATTGTTAGGCTTATGTTTTTCACCGTTTGCCATGGTTTTCTGTGTGGGGCACAAACTGGGTGACTTAGATGTCACTCACGCGTGCTTTATTTGGTTTTCAGGTGCTGTTGGTGGTGTAGTCTAGTCCTGGTGCCCGAGTAAGAGTGACTAGCCGCACATTATTCCTAGAGGTAAGGTTTAATTTAATTATAGATATTAGAATCTTATAATTGCTTGTGATACTATGATTTAGGTAGCGTACCTGGGTTGGGGTGTTACAGAGTGGTATCAAAGCTTACACCTAGTGCACCGGCTTGGTGATGTCCGGTCTAGTGGCTTCATAGGACTACGCAGTAGAGAGTATTGCACCTAATTTTGGTCGTCGTATTCCCGTGTTGTGTTGGCAGGAAGATGTTTCACCGAGATTGTAGTCGTGGCAAGGCCTCAGTCCCCGACTCTGAGGTGGGAGAGGGTAGTGCTTGGAGGGACATGCGATAGGAATTTGGCGAGATGATGTAGGCTTTCGCCCAGTCCTTCGACAGTAGTAGCAAGGATGAGGCGAAAGGAGACCCGTTGATTAAGCAGTTTTGCCAACTAGGCACGCTGACTTTTGATGGGCACGACACACTAGAGGAGTGTGAGGCTTGGTTCCTGGAGGTAGAGAAGATCCTAGAGGGGATCGAGTGTCTAGCTTAGAAATGGGTCCAGATCGCAACGTTTCAACTCAAGGGTGTTGCGGATCAGTGGTGGAGGGCTACACGTTGCACCAAGTTTCCAAATGTGGACCTGTTGATGATCTCTTGGGAGGAGTTCTGAGAGGTATTCTACGAGTGGTTCTTCCCTGAGCATGAGAGGGACAAGCTGGATAGAGAATTCCAGAATTTGAAGTAGAGAAGTTTGATTGTGGCTGAGTATGAGTTGTCCTTCTTTAGGCTAGAGCAGTTCTCTCAGGCTGTGGTTTCTAAGAAGAACAAAGCCAAGAAATTTGTGGAGGGACTTAATCCTATGCTGAGATCCAGAGTCATTGGCTTCAGTTGTCAGACCTTGGCGGATGCCATTGAGCTTGCAAACCACTATGAGGATGATCATAGGTTGCTCCAAGAAGAGTACCTTAAGAAGGACAAGGGGAGGAAGTCTGTTTCTCAACCTTTTGTCCCCTAACCTTCTATTTCTCAACCTTTAGTCACTGAAGCACCAATTTCTAGGAGTTTTGATAGCTCTACAAAGAAGCAGAAGGAGCGGCCTACATATGGTAAGGAAAAAAGTGTTGGTTTTAGCCATGTAGGATCCAACAGCAGCCTGAAGATAGGACCATGCCACGTTTGTGGTAAGAAGGGGCACATAACAGCACAGTGTTGGCACAGATAGAGAAGCTTAGACAGTATAGTGTGCTACAACTGTGGAAAGTTCGGACACTATTAGATGGACTATCCTAGTCTGCCGAAGCCAGCAGGAGATACGTCTAGTCATCCTACCAAGGGGAGAGTGTTCTCCATTGCTGCCCCAGATGCTCATCCATCAGGAGATGTTGTGGAAGGTGAGAATTAGTACGACTGTATGAGTTGAATCCTGTCTTGTAATAATGGATCATATATGTAATCGACACTATCTTTTGTTATGATTATGATTATGGTTATGATGTGTTGATGTTAGGATCCTTTCTTGTGGCTGACCAGATGTCCCGAGTCTTATTCAACTCTAGGAGTTCATTTTCTTTTGTCTTTGAGTCATTTGCTGTTGAAGTCGAGACCAGACCAGTTAGATTGGCATTCCACATGGATGTGGTTACTCCATTGGGAGAACACAGTCTAGCGTGGAGATATCATAGACTAGTGGATGTTAAGCTGGGAGACAGGAATTTTTAGACCAACTTAATTTTGATGGACATGCAAGATTATGATATTATCCTGGGGATGGATTGGCTGGCAGAACATTCAGTCGTGATAGATTGTGCCAAGAGGAGGGTTCTGGCAGAGTGTCTAGACCAAGGTTGGTGTGTGGTGCAAGACATCAGACCGGGTGAGCCCAGAAAGGTGATATCTACTATCAAAGCTTGTCATCATCTGGCAAGAGGCAGTGTAGGCTATTTGGCTTGTGTGACTGTTTCTACTTCGCTTGTGATTGGGATTCAAGATTTGTCAGTGGTGTAGGAATATCCTGATGTCTTTCCAAAGAAATTGCCTAGTATACCACCACACAGAGAAGTGGAGTTTATGATTAATTTGGTGCTAGGATCAGGTCCTATTTCCAAGGCTCCTTACAGGATGGTACCCGCTGAATTGAGGGAGCTCTGGAATCAATTGTAGGAACTGATGGACAAGGGATTTATTCGTCCCAGTATTTCACCTTGGGGAGCACCAGTCTTATTCGTTAAGAAGAAGGATGGTTCACTTCGGATCTGCATAGACTACTGGATGTTGAACTAGATCACTGTCAAGAACAAGTATCCACTACCCAAGATTGATGTTTTGTTCAATCAGTTGTAGGGAGCATCGGTGTGTTCCAAGATAGATTTGAGATCAGGATATCATCACCTGCAGATTAGTGAGTCAAGTGTGCAGAAGATAGACTTTCGCACCCGTTATGGACATTATGAGTTTTTGGTTATGCCATTCGGGTTGACGAATGCTCCAACTGCCTTCATGGACCAGATGAATAGGGTGTTCAGGCCTTATTTGGACCATTTGTGGTCATCTTGCTGGATGACGTTCTGGTATATTCTCCAGATGTTTAGACCCACTAGAGACATTTGAGGATCGTACTGGAGACATTGAGACAGCATCAGCTTTATGCTAAGTTCTCCAAGTGCAAGTTTTGACTGGAGGAGGTGTCCTTTCTTGGTCATATAATTTCAGGAGAAGGCATCAAGGTAGATCTAGCCAAGGTAGAGGCTGTGAGCAGTTGGGCTAGACCGAAGACAGTAACTGAACTTAGAAGTTTCCTCGGCCTGGTAGGATATTATAGGAGATTTATTCAGGATTTCTCTAAGATTGCTGCATCGTTAACCAGACAGACCAGAAAGGAAGTGCACTTTGCTTGGGATTGGCAATGCGAGGAGAGCTTCAACGAGTTGAAGGCTCATTTGGTGTTAGCCCTAGTTTTAACTTTGCCTTCTAGGAGTGGCGGTTTCACAGTCTACAGTGATACTTGTGGGACTAGTTTGGGATGTGTGCTGATGTAGCATGGTCAGGTGGTGGCATATGCCTTACGCTAGTTAAAAGATCATGAGAAGAATTACCCCACCCATGATTTGGAGATGGCAGCATTGTATTCACCCTGAAGATTTAGAGGCATTATCTGTATGGCGAACAGTTTGAGGTGTACACGGATCATAAGAGTTTGAAGTACATCTTCACTCAGAAGGATCTGAACTTGAGATAGAGACACTGGGTGGAATATATCAAAGATTATGACTTCAGCCTGTCATTCCATCTAGGGAAAGCAAATGTGGTTGCGGATGCTCTAAGTAGACGCACTTATGTCATGGCTAGCTTGATGATTCATGAATGGAAATTGTTAGAAGGGCTAGTGGAGTGTAGACCTCGAAGATAGTCTCAGGGAGCTACCAGAGTTGTGCTGGCAAATTTTTCTATTCGCCCAAGAATGATTGAGGCGATTGTTGCCGCTCAGTAGTATAATTCTTTTGTATCAGATATCTGGAGGAAGTTGGAAGCTGGAAATGCCCTTCACTTTTCAGTCGAGGTAGATGGTGGGTTGAGGTACGACTTGCGGTTATACATGCCTCAAGTGGAGGAAATCAAGAATAGTCTGCTTGATGAAGCTCACCACTTCAGATATACTATTTATCCAAGAAGCACCAAATGTATATGGACCTGAAAAGCAATTTCTGGTGGCCTAGGATGAAGAGGGAAATTACTGAGTATGTGGTGAAGTATGCAATCTGCCAGATGGTAAAGATAGAGCACCAAAAGCCTGGAGGAATTTTACAACCTCTGGACGTCCCAGTGTGAAAATGGGAAAATGTGTCGATGGATTTGTGATGGGTTTACCAAGGACTTGAAGGAAGAATGATACAGTTTGGGTGATTGTGGATCGCCTTACAAAATCGACACATTTCTTGCCAATGAGGGTAAACCTTCCTTTGGCAAAGCTGGTAGAGTTGTATGTTTCAGAGATTGTGAGACTACATGGTGTCCTAGTGTCTATTGTGTCTGATAGAGATACGAGATTCACATCGTGGTTCTGGGGAGCTTTACAGGAGGCTTTTGGTATAGTGTTGAGTTTTAGTATCGCCTTTTACCCCTAGACGGATGGCCAGACAGAGAGGACCATCCAGACACTTGAGGACATGCTGAGGGCCTACGCCTTGGACTTTGGTGGTAGTTGGGAGGATCATTTACTTCTGATTGAGTTTACATATAATAACAATTACCACACTAGTATTGGCATGGCACCATATGAGGCACAGTATGGTAGACCCTATAGGACACCCACTTGTTGGAGTGTTGTGGGTGAGAGACAGTTGATTGGGCCCGAGATCGTATAGTAGTATGAGGGCAAGGTGGACCTAATTAGGAAGAGGTTGTTGTCTGCCCAGAGTCGACAGAAGAGTTATGCTGATAGGAGGCGAAGACCTTTGGAATTCGAGGTAGGAGACTTCGTTTTCCTGAAGGTGTCACCAACCAAAGGAATAATGCAGTTCAGAAAGAGAGGCAAGCTGAGTCCCAGATATATCGGACTGTACCAGATTACTAAGAGAGTTGGTGAAGTGGCATACACACTAGATCTACCTCCACAGTTGGCTAGTGTACACAACACCTTCCATGTGTCCATGTTAAGGAAGTGTTTGGTCGATGCGTCCCAGGTTATACCAGTGCAACCAGAGGAGCTGCAAAAGGACCTGTCTATGGTTGAAAGTGTAGTTCAGATACTGGACAAAAAAGAGCAAGTCCTTAGGAATAAAGTGATTCCATTGGTGTTGGTTCAGTGGCAACATCATGGTACAGAGGAGGCTACTTGGGAGCATGAGGTGGACATCTAGAGATAGTACCCCTACTTGTTTTATTAGAACTAAATTTCGAGAATGAAATTGTTTTTAGGGGGTAGGATGTGACATCTGGGCCTGATTATCCTTTTTTAATTGTAAACCATGTAATTAATTGAGATATTGTATAAAAGGTTTATTAATGGATAATCAGTTGTTCTTCGTGTGTATGGAGGTTGGTTGGCTTTCCGTGCACTTATTTGTGTTGTGGGACCAATGTGGGATTTGGTCAATGATGCACAGTTACCTTAGTTTACGTGTTTGTCTTTTCCCTCTTCTTTCTTTCCTTCCTCTCTCCCTTACGAGCCACCATCTTCTTCCACTTCTATCTTCCTTCCTGTGTCACCTGTGTTTGCGCAGCCAACCCGTGCTCGTCCTGTCCTCTCCGTCTTCGACATGGTGGGGTGGTGGTTGGCAGGATTCACGGAGGTGGTTGGGTGGAGAGGTATAAGAAATGCTAGGGGATGACATGGAAGAGTAGTGCCCGAGAGAGAGAGAGGGAGGTGTGCATGCGAGGGAGGAGCTAGAGGCATCGAGAGCCAGGGTTCGTTGTCGGAGATCGAGCATCGTCGTGAGGAGGACAAGCTTGCCGGAGTTGGGTGAGCTCGTCAGAGGAGGTACGTGGCCCCCTTTCGTCCTCTTTCCTCCTCAGTTACAATAATGTGTAAAATGCATATAAAATCACGAAAAATAGTAGAAATGATGGGAATGTGATAGATAGTATGAATGTGTAGAGTTCATGCTAGGATTGTATGGATTTCATGAGTTTTGGTTGAAAATGGAATACGTGCTATAGTGCCTATGTATGAGTTTCATGTCTTTGTGATGTTTGTGTGACTAGCATGCTTGATGGTTTTGCAAATAGTTTGAGGGGTTTTGAAGTAAACTCAAATGTCTACGCCTCATGTTTTATGCGAAAGTTTTAGTGTGTGTTTGAAGGGTCTACCCCTCACTCCCAATGGGGAGAAGAGATGAGTAGCAGGGGAGGGGTTGTTTTTTTAAAATGGGGAAAACAACATACCGAACTAGTTCGGTATACCGATTTGCCTCAAAATAGGGCTCCTAGGCTGCTGTTCAGCCGATTGAATAGAATCAGTCAATCGTTCTGGATCCAAGGGAGAGAAATCTGACAAAAATTCGGTTGACTAGAGAGAATCGGTCGATTGAGCTAGAGGAATTCGGACAAGCAAAGAATTTCGATCGACCGAAACAAGAGATTTCAGTCGATCGAAACAAGAGATTTCGGTTGACCATTTTCCAGATTGACATGCTGAATTTGGTCCTTGGCCCATATGAATAAATGTGTATGAAAAATGGAAATAGATGATTTTAAATGGATAATGGGTATGTATTAATGGTGCTTTCTTTATGTAGATGGCATAGAGGAATTGTAACCATACCAACAACAACCTCGTGTGTGACGCAAAAGGCCAAATGCGTGAGGACCAACAAAATCACGACAAAAGCGATAAAAACAATGATAAAATGCAAGGGTCGCCACCTAATCTATTTAAAAACGAGAGACAAGAAAAACCGTTTAAAACAACAAAACCATGCAACCGTGCATGAAAACTTGCCAATGAAGAAGGACATCATGAAGCAAAAAAATTGGGTAAGGATCCCTATTACACACAGGGAAGGTATTAGGCATCCCGTGCACCCGACAAGTTGATCTTTCATGATTTTTTCGTTTACTTATTTGGATAAGTTGGCTTTGTAGCCTATTCCTGTCCACCCAAGGGTGGTATGCAATGCCATGCCATATGCATGTTGTGCCTAGTGTTGTACCTAAGACTAGATATTGATGAAATGGGGAATGGGTCATGTCCTACTATTCAGCTACGCTACCTAGAGTCTGAATCATGCAACGGTGCAAAAGAGTTTCGTTGACAAGAGCCCAAAAGGCAACCGATTCACAAGACCCCAGTTAGTAAGCATCACTACTCTACAAGATGCAAAACTAGTGCAATCAGAGTTACTAGATGATGAGACTATACAAGCATGATCATAGTATATCTAAGAACAAACACCAGAAAAATCAGAGCCCATGACAATCAGGAGAGCATGAAAATCATGATGCAAAACCTACTATTTGCATCCTGCAACTAGATTGGTGTGCCAGCCTGGTGTGCCAGTCTAATGTGCCTATGTGGTGTGCCAGAATGGTGCTTCTAGACGATGCACTCAAGGTACACTGTTTTAGACATCAGTCTGATTCCAAAGCTTGGGCAGGATACATGCAACAAACTATAGTTTTGGCTATTCAAGGGACTAACTTAAATGCCAAGGAACACAATCACACTGATCAATCAAGACCAAAACACTCCTCTCTCTCTTTCCCTATCTATGCACACTTATGGGTTCCCTAGGGCTATAATAGCTTGTGGTGGTTCTTGAGGTGCATGGGGGTATCCAAAACGATTGAGGGAGTATGGGAGAATGACATGGCATGCAAGGAGTGTACCACAGCCCGTGTTCAGTGGCCAACTAGCCTCATAGGGACCATGGTCCACCACCAAAAGATCAATTAGTGCAAATAAACACCAAAATAAACAAACAGTGAAAACAACCTTACAACAGTGCACCATGATCCACCACCAAAATAAACAAATAGTGCAAACGATCAAACAAACCACATATATATCACACCACAACCAAGTTCATACTATGAAACCTCATTGAAAAAAAAAATGAACGAAGACAAGAAGTGAGAAAGTACCTGTGGTGTTTTCTCCTTTGGTGGCTAAGGTAAACCTCCTCCGGTTGCTTCGAACATAGCTGAGGGGTTCAGAGGATGCTCAGGGATGTGACAGGTGTTTTGGGGGATGATCTCTTGTGGGATGATCTCTTGTGGGATGCCAATGTAACCAAGAGAGCTCAAGGTAGAGTCCATAGGGAGCTTTTAAAGGTGGTGGAAATGTAAGGTCTTGGGATGCGAAGAGACGTGGAAACCAAAAGACCTACGTAGGTTCATCGGAAAATATTCATATGTCGAGGTTACAAGTGTAGAAGATGAACAGCCAACAGCCAGTGCCTTAAAACCAGGTTGTGCGCTAGTATGGTGCGCCATGTTGGTGCGCCTACATAGTGCACCCGAATCGTGCGCCATAATGGTGCACCATATTGGTGCTTCAACATAGTGCTCCTAGTTAGTGCGCTAAATGATGCGTCATATATGGGTTTAGATTTACCACTTAGTTGCTGGATTATCAACTGGACCATGGGCTTGCGTTCGTGGTTTTGTGCTGTAATCTCGGGATAATCAAAATGTTAGATAGGGTTCTGATGTGGTTAGGCCTTCTGTGTCCCAAGCAACATCCTTCTGGAGAGTTTGTCTATGAGCCGTCTCAAAATCGGGGTGTCTACAGATGCCTTTCCCTAAGCGAGGTCGAGGGACGGAGGGAATCAAGACCAATGCTCAGGTTTGACAAAATACCCCTATTTTGAGGTCTCGAAAAGATTATGTTTGCTATAGGCATTGGGTCACTTATCTGGTGGATGCACCGAAAGTCAAGACTTATTGTCGAATGCAAACATGCAATCCAAAAGTTCACCTTACATGCATGTGAATGCCGAGCCAAATGCTGAAAATCAATGCGATGATAAGTGAAAATACCAATGCAAGAGCTGATGCTGAATGTAAATGCTAATGTTGATGCTAATGTTGCACACAAGAATAGATGTTGAAAGTAGATGCAATGCTGATGTCAATGCCGAAGTAATGTTGCAAAAAACCAAAGAAAACCTACATACAAGGGCACCAGTGGAAGGGGCATGATAAGTTGTCGGACTCATCAACTGGATTATTAGGGTAATCAACCCGAAACGAGATATGACATGTCAGCCAAGTCTTGTCAACCTAGACGCCAAACAATTTGACGATTGTCAACCGAGTAGTTGGGGTTACCAGCCAAAAGAAAAGAGGCATGAAAAAACATATGATTTGTCAAGCAAGAGAAGGAGGCCTTGTCCTCACGGACTTAGGGCGAGCAAAGGGTTTCGCGCCCACAAAATACAAGAAAATGACAAATGACTTCGACCGCACGGTACAAAGTCACGTAGAGGATTTTGTGCCTGTGAAAATCCAGAAAAGGACCTCGACCGCTCGGTCAAAGGTCGAGTTTGACTGCTCGGTCAAAGTCAAAAGAATTTCACACCTGCGAAGATCCAGGGAAAAGGATATAACCTCGACCGCTTGGTCAAATGTCGACTTTGACTGCCTGGTCAAAGTCAAGCAAAAAGATTTCATACCCATGAAAATCTGGGAAAAAGGATATGACCTCGATTGCCCGGTCAAAGGTCGACTTTGACCGCCCAGTCAAAATCAAGCAAAAGGATTTCGCACCCGCGAAAATCTAGGGAAAAGGATATGACTCGATTGAATGGTCTAAGGTCAACTTTGACCGCCTGATCAAAGTCAAGCAAAAGGATTTCGCACCCATGAAAATTCGGGAAAAAGGATATGACTTCGACCGCTCGATCAAAGGTTGACTTTGAATGCCTGATCAAAGTCAAGGAAAAGGATTTCGCGTCCACGAAAATCTGAGGAAAAGGATAGGATAGTAGGATCTCATCCACCCAGAGTGAAAAACCGAAAAAGAAAAGCGATAATCCTTAGATTGTCCCTTAAGAAGGAAGTAGGCCCTAGTTGCGCTCCAAAGGGCAAAAGGGTAATTATGCTTGTTATCAGCTCCACTACACTAAAACTTGTATACTTGTTGAAATTTGTGTAAAATATTCTCTGAAAGAACCTTCTTGAAGTTTCGATCTCATCTGGCACTATTTGTCAGTTTTGCAAAAGGTTAGGACCTATTCGCAATTTTCCAAAACGAAGGGGCTTTCTTGCAAATTAGCCCAGTATGACAAATTCCTGAGGGTTGTATTGGTGTTGTGCTATGATACTTGAAATTTTGCTAAGTACTTGCAAATTTCTGCTCAAATATGATTTCTAGCACCATTTAAGGGCTATTTTGCAAATTTCACGGTGTTAAAGGGTTTTCTACAAATTACCCCTTTTGGTGAATTTTTGAAGACCGTGTGTTCATTTTCTTGACACTTTACATTTTACCTTTCATATGCAAGCTACTGGGTGTTGAGGATCAAACGTAATTTTTGTAGCTATTTTGCACTTTAGCCTTGAAAATTAAACTACTTGCATTGTTGATATATGACAGGCCATTGGGTAATGTCATAACTGCCAAATCATATCTTGCATGTCATCTTCCCACTTGAGACTCCAAATGGATTGTGCTTCATGGTTTCATTTCCTTCTCTTTTATTTTTTTCCTTTTTTTCTTTATTCTTCCTTACTTACACATTTATTTCCTGTCTTTATTTTTCTCCTTTATTTCATTCATCACTTCCTCTTCTCTTCTTCTTCTTCTTCCTTCTCTTCCCCCTCATACGAAACCCATCTTCTTCCTCCCCCTCTCATCTTGTCTACTCCTCCTCAAGAGCCATCTCCTTCTCCTCTCCTCCTCAACGGTGGCGGGTGTTGTGCTCGATGGTGCGTCGGCGTGGTACGGTGGCTAGGCGTGGGGGCTACGTGTGACGACGACAGCTCGGCATCAGCGGTGGCGGAGGTGATGGATCAGACTCTTTGTGACTGGCTAGAGAGAGGCTCACCGATGGAGGTGTTTTTCTTCTCCCTTGATCTCCCATTTCTTGTGTTTTTTCTTGTTTGGTGCTTGCCCTTTTTTCCCCTTGATGGCCAGTGGTTGGTAGGTTCGGCAAGGTGGCGGTTGGCTTGAGTGGTGGTCTGAGGTGGTCACGTCGGCGGGTGGCTGGTTTGGGTTTTGGGTGGTGTGTGGAGGCATGGGTGTGGTGGTGGGCCATATGGGTGCAGTCCATTAGGTGGTCGACGGCGAGTGCGGGCGACGGGTTATGGGTTGTCTGTGGTGGACTCCAGCGGCTACGGGCGGTGTGCATGGAGGTGAAGCGGGCTCCGGCGGGCTACGGGTTGGCCGTGAGCATGGAGGTGGGTCAGATGTGGGTTGGCGGTGGTCGGAGGTGGAGTGGGCTGCGAGGTGGTTGTTTGGGTTTTGGGTATTCCGGTGGGCTATTGGGATGACCGGTGGTGAGGTTGTGGCCGGTTGTTGAGTGGTATTGTCGTGCACCAAGTTATGTGATAGATTTATGCAAAAATAAATTTTATTTGCTATAGATCCATGAACCAATTTTGTTGAATTGTAATGCCATCTATGCCATTATCTTTCCATGATTGAATCAATTCCTTCTTGTCATTGTTACGCATGAATCCATTTTCCATTTATCAATCCATGCTTAGATGAAAATAATTATGGATCTCGGTTACTGGTTACGTTCTCAATAGTGAATGTCCATGCTTGCTCTAATATCTCCATGTAATTACATGCTTTTCTATGGTAATTGGATCCCATTTAGTAACACTGAATTGTATTTGCATCTCGTTTAATCTGCATTTCTGTAAAAATATCTGTCACTACCAAAATGTTTAAGCGCATGTGTAGACACCTCGATTTTGAGGTGACTCATTGATAATTTTCTAGATGTTGCTTTGGATGTGGTTGACCCTTGAACCAACCTTAAACCCATAGTAAGCCCGCAGCCCAACTAGAACTCCAGATAGGTAGGAGAGAGCACCTAGCTAGCACACTTACTTAGCACACCTAGTTAGCACACCTAGCTAGCACATTTACCTAGCACACCTAGCAGGCGCACATTCCAGGCGCACATACCCGACACACATCCCAGGCGCCCAGCCATTTTGCAGGCTGCGGGCTGCTGGCTTTCCACCTCCCATGGCTGTTACCTCTAGCAACGAATATGCCATGGAATCTTCCAGGCTTTTCGTCTACGAGGCTTCTTGTATTCCTAGGAGTTACCCATGAGAAAATCCTATATAAGGACACCCATAGGCAACCATTAGAGGAGGTTAGAAACCTTGAGTTCAACAAATCCTAATCTGAGCAAGCATCTTGAGCAAGTTATATCCTCTTTCCAGCAGCGTATATTCGTTTTCTGGAGCACTCCCTTGCATCCCAAAGCATCCTTGGTCCTTCTAGAGCAACAAGGATCTCTCTATCTTTGGTATTTCAAGAAGGAACACCTTGAGAGGTAGGTTTTCTACCTCTTCTTTCTCCTTTAAATCTCAACTTTAGAAACATGATAAAGCATGCTCGAAATCTTACATCTGGTTTGATTTATCTATGTTTTTGTGAGGTTTTATGATAAATATGTTTGCTCTCCTTGCACGATGATCTTCATGCAAGTCTATACCTCTGTTTGCGAGCATGTCCACTTTTATTTCTAGCATAAAATCTGCATGAGTTATCTTCTTTTTACTGTTTCCTTGCACATAGATCTATGCCACGCACTTACATGTTCTTTGCACATAGAGATATGCTTGATATGATATCACTTACATGTGTTCTGATTGGGTTTACCCATTTCATGTTTGCTCATTTGCATTTTGCATGTTTTCATACATGAACCCATCAACTTATTTTAATTTTAAATACATGATTTATAAGATAACTCTCGATCATGTGCATCCCCATCATGTTTTCAGTTTTGAACAATGGCATAAATCCATCTGCATTAGTATGAATCATCCATCTCTTTTCTGGGGTAGATTCTAGATCAGATTGCAGTCTGATTCAGATTCTCTGGGGCGCACCACTTAGGCGCACCAAACTAGAGCACCACTCTGGCGCACCAAGCAGGTGCACCAGACTGGTCAGAGAGCAAAACACTCACATTGGCGTCATTGTTTGCATGGCTTTATGGAGGACTTTGAGCTTGATTCTTTTATTGTTGGTTCTTCGATGTTTCAAGATTTCACATGCATGTTTTCAATTTTAACAAGATGGTTTTCCAATTGTTTTCTCCTCTTGATATTCAGTCCTTGGCTAGAATCTGGTAGGCTGGTTGCACTTTACTCCTACGTGGAGAGCCTTGTGGATCAGCCCATGACCCAGCAGCATGGCTGAATCCTGCATCCCTCATTTAGCTCAAAATAGGTGGGACCTTGTGTGAGGCTACTAGCCCTTGAGCACTAGGACCACAAATCATTGCATTTACATGTTTTCCAAGTTTTACAAAGGATTTCACACTACATACTTTTCCAGAATGCATTCTCTGGTGTTTTGGCTTTGCATAGTTTTCTGTTTTGCCTCAGCACATTTTCCTGGCCCACCTAGACGCACATAGGTGGCGCACCAGACTGGAGCACCAGTCTGGCGCACCAAACAGGCACATTGGCCTGTTTTCAGTAGCACACAGCAGGTTTTATATGGCTTGTTGCATGCTTTCTCGACTCGATTCGCTTCTGAGTTTTCTTTGGATTTCTTCCTTGATGTACTAGGAAGGCACAACTATATTTTCAACTATTTTCATGCATTTTAGATCGCATTAAGCATATAGCAACACAAGGATGAAACTCACTCGAGATATTAGATCTTTGATCTTATTGTGCAATATTCTTGCATCAACACTTGACCCGACATACGAGTGATACTTCTGAGCATTAGGACACACCCCTACACATCATGCACCCATATTTTAGACATCACACGCATTAGCATGGCATGGCATATCGCCCTTGGACGTACATCAAAGGCTGAAAGGTCGACATTTCATAAGCAAAAGAGAAACCAATAGAAGACCGATTTATCGGGCGTACGAGGGTGCCTAACACCTTCCTCGTACGTAATAGGGATCCTTACCCACATTTCTGGTTTACGAAAACCTTTTTTATTGTTTTGCATGATTTTCATGTGTTATATGGTTTCCCTCGTCTTCCATTTGAATAGACTAGGTGGCGACTCCTGCATTTGCATTATTTTATTTTTTGCTGTGACTTGGTCGACTTTGGCATATATTTATTTTTGTCATTCTCGCCTGCATGGTTACAGCATGCTAATGTGCTCTGTTTGCGCATGCTATGACCATTTTTCCTACAATTTACTGCGAATTTTATGAACATGACCCAATAGAGGCTATCTTAAAACTCATCCCTTGTTGTGCCTGAATTTACTACACTTCCATTGTTTAAATCTATTATTCAAGACCAGGCTTGTGACCTTTATCTGCTTATAGGATGACTCGATCCCCGAGGGTGAGGGCTCACAACTTCCTCAGGGTAGACCTTCTAGTTCTTGCATGTGGCAGCGAGGCACTACCTTTGGTCTCAAGCCTCTAGTAATTCGGCACCTGCTATCCCCGTCGAGGTGAGCTTCTTTAGAATGACTTGCACTATGGCACAGATTGACATTTCAATTAACAATTGTATTTTCAGGTGTTTGGTAACTTTGCAAGGCGGTTACTTAGCGGTGATCACATTTGTGAGAGTCTGGATTTTGAGGTAATTATCTTTGCCCTACCCTTAACATGTCTTTGCTTTGTCATTGCTACTTTGCTAATGTTGTGTCTGCTTTGTCATTGTTTGTTTTAGGTCGGGGACGCAAATCGGGTCATGCAATGTCATCAGGCCTCGATGTTGGACCATTTCCATCGCCTGCCCGAGTTTTTGCAGGATTTCTTAGTTCATGGCTCTCTTTTTGGTAGTCTGCTTCGTATTTCGACCATCCATGGACATTACAACTTCTTCCGAGCCTTGGTGGAGAGATGGAGGCTCGAGACGCATACTTTTCATTTTCGGTTTGGGGAGTTGATGGTGCTGCCCAATCAGTGGGCCTTGCTAATGGGTCTTCCATTCGGTGACGAACCGATTATTGGGGAGACCACTCATGGGATGCATCTGGCTCCCGCATACTTGGGCCGTTTTCTACCAAAGCCACCTCAAGGAAAGCACATGATTACAGTGGGTTGCCTTCGAGAGTGGGATCAGTTCTGGCTCAACCTAGAGCCAGGCAGCGTTGAGGTCGATTATGTCCTCCAGCACTTCCTACTTGACCTGTTTGCAATGATCTTTTGTGACTCCTTTGCTAACTGCATTCACGCTGACTAACTGTCCTACCTGACCAACCTGGAGCACTTGGATCATTACGATTGGGCCGAGGCTAGCTATACTTGGTTGATCTGCGAATTGGACAATGTAGTTAGGCTAGGACGTTGGTCTCATGTGGGACTGTACCTTGCTTACTGTAAGTACTAGTGCAAATTTACTTCCTTTTTGCGAAGTTTTTTAATAATAGTTGATAACTGACTTTCCTTCTATTTGCTTTTGCCAATACTGGGCTATGAAGCATATCACTCGGGGGCATTGCTTTGGTCGCCTCCAGGATGAGCTTCTTTCCTTGCCTCGTCAGTGGGTCAAGTCTGACCATTGTGCCGTTGCCAGGGTCTATAGCTATGAGTTCTACAGATATCTTCTAGATTTGGTAGAACTCGAGGATGTAAGTTTTATTACATAAATTTATTTATGCATATCAATATTCGCCTGCTACTGCTTATGATTGTTCTTTTTGGAATCAGGTACACCTGCACCCACTGTTGAGGTACAATGGATTTAATTGGGCTACTCTGAACTCTGGCCGCATTCTAAGGGATAAGCAGGTGAGGTTTTATTGCATGAAGAAGTTAGCCTACTTCCTCCCAGGGCGAGTGAGGCACCAATTCCTCAATGAATTCTGCATTCCCGCTCCTCCTCCTATGGACATGGATCTCTCGGTCCCGTCCCGTGCTATTGCTAGGTGTCGACATGCGGCAGCTGTGGCTTCTCAGGAGAAGTATGTTCTTCGAGAAGTCAACTACACTGACTACTTAGTATGGTATAGGTGGGTCGGGAAGCCGTATCTTTTTGAGGAGGCCATGCATGATAGCCAGTGCGGCATGTGATATGCTTCCAACTACACTAAGGTAAAGACAATATATTTTCTGCTAAAAACAATCTACTCCACGTAACATATCTGCTCTAACACATGCCTTGTTTCGCTTCCATAGGGCTTTGAGGAGCGGTTCGCCTCCTTTTACTAGGACATCAGGCAAAAATGGGTATGGTAGCCTTTATTTCTGTTTGTATATTTCTTTCTTTTTGTGCCATAAGTTCACTTGATAACTGTGCAAATTCATGCAGGAACTGCAGTGGCAAAACATCATACGGGTAACTTCTTTTCGACTTTTCCTTTAACAGCATTATTGTTGCAAATCTGACATGCTTGTGGTGATTTTTCAGCAGGACCACCTAGCGAACAAGGTGAACGTCACAACTAGTGGGTAATTCACCTTGGAAAAGTCCTAGGGGGACCGCTCTAACACTAAGGTTTCACAGACGGTCCTAAGTTCTGTCACCCCGTCTTAGTCTGTTGCCGCTGCCCGGTATTCACGTCGGATAGCACAAAGGGGGGCCTGACTTATTGCAAAGAGTGCCTAGGAGGGTGCTTTCGACGAGGATGAGTCCGACGAGGTGCTCGGTGTGCCTACTCTGTGCACTAGGTCCGTGCACCTGAGTGGTACGCTAGCTATATGTGCCTGCTTGGTGCACCTGTTATGTGCACTCTGTTCAAAACGCCAGCCTACTTTCATTTTCTGCTACATCCCCCATTTCATTTCTATATTATTCTGTATTCGTCAACAAAATCCGCCACCTCTCCTACTGCAAATACTATTCTCAAGCTTTCAAACATCCTTTAGGCTATGTTTTTGCCCTCTCAGTGTCGGTTACGCTCTTCCTTGGCTTGTTGCCTAATTTATTTGATATGACAAAGAAACAAATCCTCTTTGAGAGAGTTCTTTGCATTTACACAGATTTACATATTGCTTGTTTCATTTGATCTTTATTGCTCATAATCTTTCATATCTTGCAAAGGAAAAAGACTACATATATCGATTTTCATCATGCCTCAGTTTTTGCAACAGGAAGAAGCTATATGTTTTGATTTTTATCATTCTTCGAATTTGCTCATCTTTTCTCATATTTTGCAAAAGGGAAAACTATATGTTCGGATTTTACATCATTTTTTAGATTTGTGAACTCATTTGATCCTCCCCACCATGAGAAATCATTTGGCCATATAACTTTCTTGTTTAGCCCAAACTTGATTTTGCATCGTTCCCGATATGTTTTGATCTAACATCTATCTTCATAATTTCAATGCAGGGGTATCCGATTATGGTGACACCAAAACACTGCTCCGATGTTTTGCAAACATGGATTGGTGCATTAACTGTTGAGGATCGTGAGCAACTGTAGGTTTGGGGCATATCCTCTTCGTTGTTGAATATTGCCAAGGTTGAGGTGAACTAGCACTTGTTATACGCTGCGGCTAGATTCTGGAAACCCACTTTCCATGTATTCCACTTTGGGCAAACGGAACTTACTCTTACCTTGGAGGAATTTCGACGAATCTACGGCCTATCACTATACATGTCGCCACCCGCCACCCGTCTTCATGCGCCGTGACAGTTATTCTTCTGTTCTAAGTCATTTGACAGGGCTTATCCCGAAGTGCTTGAGAGAAAAGCCTCATCTATATGGATGGGTCGACTCTGATGCTGCGCCTAGATTATTTTGACAAGATCGCCAATAACCGAACATCAGTGGACAGCTTGTGGCTTCGTGGCTTTGTAGTGCGCTTCCTTAGAGAGCTCATCTTTAGTTACGACCGGATGACAATTGCTATTGAGGTTGCAAAAGTAGCATTAGCCATGATCACCCATTAAATCGATCTTGCCCCCATTCTTCTGGCAAAGACCTATGTTGGATTGGATCAGGCATTGAGGCGTTCCCGGCATTTCCATGGTTGCAACGCCCTAGTGCAAGTAAGCTAACATTGTTATTCTAGTGATTTACTGTGCTTATCCAACTGTGCTCTGCTTCTTTTCTGACAAACTTGGCTTGCTGCTCACATAGGGGTCAAAGTCTTGCGCCCTCAACATTCTGTCTTCGACTCCTACAGTCTCACCAATCATTCACGCACCCTTCATGTTGTCCACGAACTATGCGAGAGACTAGGAAATCTTACTGATGATACTGTAGTCTGGTGCATTCTATTTACAACTATGAAGCCCTTCATTGTCTTCTTTAACAGCAATGACATGTGACTGGTTATCCTTCCAGGGCTTACGGATGGTGTGGAATACTACCCTGTCCGTGTCTTGCGCCAATTTGGCTTTTGCCATGATTCGATTGAGCAAAGCCCCATGTTTGATTGCTTCAAAGGGTATGTACTCGGCTCCAATGTGACAACCTCTGAGTTGGCTCGCTTGATGCGTTGCGGCATTGAATCTTCTGGTCTTGTCATTACTAAAGGTTTGGGTTGCACGGCGGAATACGAGGCTAAACTTCAAGAAACTTGGCCTATAAGTGAGATTCCTCCTGGTGGCATTTCATTTGCAGGAGTTGGCAGCTCAAAAAGAGAAAGAATCAACTAACTATGATTTAAGGATTCACTGCTATGAATTTTCCTTGTATTTTATATCAAGTGAGCAATTTTTGTATAACTGAAGAGTTGCAATAAAGGAATAGATTTGCTTCACAATGTATCCTTCCTGAACCTGATTTGGCCTGCCTTGGCAATAAATAATCTAATTTGTGACAAGCAGCTTGCATTTCTCAACATGCATCTAGCAGCAGCACTGTCCCAGTGATCCTCTTGACTCAGCAAGGTAGCTGACATGTCCCTGGTCAAAGGTCTATTTTCAACCAAAGAGCAGCTAACATGCCCCTGGTCAAAGGTCTATTTTCAACCAAAGAGCAGCTAACATGCCTCTGGTTGAAGCTCCCTTTTTTGCCAATACTCCAACTCAAAAGGCAGTCAACATGCCCCTGGTTAGAACATAAGCAAATGCCTTGCAAAGCGATGCAAAATGTAGAAGAGACGCGATCTAAAATGCTAAATGTCAAATGACTTATGCAAGATTTATGTAAGATTGAAAGAAAAAAATTATACATGGTGCGTAAAAGATATTGGTGCCCTCAACGCCAAGGAAGCCTTTATTGCCTGCTACAAAGAACTAAAATGTCCTCAACTCACATGACACTATCTGGATCCCTAGGTTTATTGGTGGCTCTCACTCGATCACATAGACTTTTATGATAAAACGGGCTCCATGCCAAACTCCTAGGGCCTTAACCTACTTTTCCAATAATTCACTATTCTTTTACTCACTCAAAGACATGCTGACTTACACTATCCCTACTTGGAGGTAATGAATACCTAGGCTGGGAGGTGGTTGCTCTTTTTTTTTTTCAATTTTAACTTAAAGAGTGGCTAGTTCCTTTGGAAGTATGGGCTTAGTAGGTGTATGCTCCAACTCCTCTCCAAGATGAGTTATAGGGATAGAGTTGTCACACTTGCTTCTCTTATTGGAGCTGACTTCTATCTTCATCTTCTATCTTCTCATTTCTCTTGTGCTCCGATGTCTATGTTTATTTTTCCTTTGCTTGCGCTCTCACTCTCATCTTAACATTTTGTCTCCCTCTTGAAGTATAGACCCTTGGCAATTTGTATATTTCATCCAATTCCCCGCAAATAGTTACTCTTTCACCTTCTAGGTCACACAGGTAGTAACACTAGAGGAGGATCAAACCTCTTCCTAAGCAGGCTGGCCTTCCGATTTCCTCATTGGGCTATGATTATGCCAATGTTTCCTAATATGACTACAATGCAAAAGAAAAGAAAGTAAAATGCGTATGCTACAACATGCGTTATGTGTGGGTGTAGTAACCTAAAACACAAAATCGTTAGCGCAAAATGCATAGAGATGCATGGTCCTTAATGGAATACTTTGCAAGGCCTGAGAGTGGTTCGGGATCACTAGTAGTACTTTTTTAGGTAGGAAGCATTGACGAGCTCTAACTGTTCCTCATGGTCCATATCCTCAAGAATGACTGCACCTCTGAACAGGGCATCTTTCACAATGAACGGTCTACGCCAATTGGGCCTAAACTTGCCTTGAGCATTAAGTAGGTGAATGGTGCACAAAACTAGCTCACCTGGTACAAAATTTCTAGGTCGAACTTTCTTCTGATATGCAAGGGCCATTCTCTTTTGATAACATTGGGCTTGGTGCAAGGCTTGTAATCTGTGCTCGTCAATCAGGTCTAGTTGAACACAGCAATCTTGGACCCATTCTACCTCATCCAGTTCAGCTTCTTTCAAAATTCTTAGTGACGGGATTTCCACTTCAAAAGGGAGGATTGCTTCCATGTCATAGACAAGTGAATATGGTGTTGCTCTTATTGATGTTCGGACTAATGTCCTGTAAGCCCATAGTGCGTAGGGGAGCTTTTCATGTCAGTCCTTATGAGTCTCAACCATCTTCTTCAAAATCTTGATCAGGTTTTATTTAGCTGATTCAACGGCACCATTCATTTGTGGTCGATAAGGTGGTGTTTAATTTTGTAACTTTGAAGGTAGTTCTCAACTCTCCTTGCTATGAAGTTTGTTCCATTATCTGTTACGATTGAATATGGAACTTTATATCTGGCAATGATATTATTCTTAATGAATTTTTCTGTAACTGTTTTATATGATACCACCTCGACCCATTTTGTAAAGTAATTGATGGCCACGAGAATATACTAGTGCTCATTAGATGTAGCTGGATGTATTGCCCCGATAAAATCAATTCCACAAGTAGAAAAAGGCGAAGGTGATGACATGCTATGTAGTTGTTGTGGGGGAGCATGTATGAAGTTACCATGTACTTGGCAATTGTGGCATTTCCGCACGAATCAGCAATAGTTTGTTTTCATAGTAGACCAGAAATAACCTTGCAACAAGATTTTCTTGGCCAAGAACACTCCATTCATGTGTGGACAACATGTGCTTGCATGAACCTTTAGCATCAGTATATTTGCCTCCTTATCTACACATCTCCTTCTTATCTACACATCTAAGGAGTATTTGATTGTACGATTTTCTATAAAGGTGCCTGTGACCATGCCGACTCGAGGAGGCCTCGACGCGGAGCCACGCCAGAGGGAAGGAGATCACAGCCTTGCCAAGATGGCGAAGGCGCAAGGAAAGATAAAAGAAAAAGAAAAGGAGTCACCACCTAGTCTTTTAAGAGAAAGACGAGGAAAACCACAAAAAAGATGAATGCCTAAGGTGCAGATGTGAAGGCTGGATGTCTGCTAACCAGAGGATGGGTAAGGATTCCTATTATGCACGAGGAAGGTGTTAGGCACCCTTGTACGCCCGAGAAAC
>JAMKQA010022785.1:0-21260 GCA_024699735.1 Posidonia australis
GTACTGTCCCTTTGATCTGTTTGACTTAGAATGGCAGCTAGCATGCCCCTAGTCAAAGACCTAATTCCAACCAAAGAGCAGCTAACATGCCCCTGGTTGAGCTCCCTTTTTTGCCAACATTCCAACTCAAAAAGCAGCTTGAGGTCGGTTGGTCGGGGCAGTGGCATCCTGCAATGGAAATTTCACCGTGGCAGTGCAGGGAGGTAGGGGAAATGATGTCCTCACCTACTGCTTGTGTGCCTGGTTACCCCTGATCAAGGTAACATCAGTAAAAAAAGAATGTGATTTTGAGAAATAAGAGGAATGTGGTTTGTCTAGGATTGGACTTATGAATGGTCCTAAAATCCTAGAATAAAACAAGAATTGTGTTGTAACCAGTTACCAGCCAGTTTTATGATTTTGGGTTTTGAGCTAATATGCATTGTGTTTTCGGCTGGATCTGGTCAAAGATGTGAGTTTTGAAAGTGGTTTTAGTCTTGGGAAGAAATCCCAAGCAATAAAGAAGAAAAATGAGTTTTGAAAAGGAACATGGATTTGGAAATGATTTCTAGTAATTTTAAAAAGGAAAAGTGAGTTTTGAAAAGAGTATGACCCTAGGAACAGATTCCCCAAATGATTTCAAATGAAACTAAGTTTTATAAATTAAAAATTGAGTTTTTGGCTTTTTGTTGTTTTTGTATGTTGGGGCACGTACTGGGTGACTTAGATGTCACTCACGCGTGCTTGTTTGGTTTTCAGGTGTAGATCGGGTGCTGTGACCATGTCGGTGGAACCTTGCACGACTCTCCTCTACCGGGTGCATGGAAGCACTCGAGGAGTTCCGATATGGTCACGGCAAAGATGGTAAATCCGGAGAAGAAGACTAGACTCGGAAACACCAAGGAAGGATAAGAAAGGATAAGGAAAGGAGTTGCCACCTAGTCTTTTAATGGAAAGACGAGGTAAACCAAACACACAAGAAAATCAAGAAGCAAACAAGATGCAAAAAACTTGTGTGCTCCGTGCCTAATGGATGAAATGCACAAATTAATGCAGGGCCAGAGAAAGGGTAAGGATTCTGGTTACGTATGGGGAAGGGGTAAGGCACCCCCATGCGCTCGAGGAACTCGGTCTTTCTAGGTTTCCTACTTGCCAATGGTCTAATGGGTGTGTGCTTGTCTATTCTAAATGCTCATGCTAAAGATGACTGGAAAATATGCCAAATCAAAGAGAGGAAATGAAATAAAGGGAAAAAGTTAATCCAAGGGACAATTGTAGGTATTGAGAATGCCGCTTTACTGTACGCCCGTGGGCGATGAGGAAAATCGTGAAAATCAAGAAATTCTTGGAAGGCATCTCACAAATCAGTGGAAATTCGAAGAAATCCGAGAAAATCAAATTAGGGAAAATAATCCTCTTTCGGGACAATGTCGGCTTTGTTAAGCCTTTTAATGTACGCCCTCGGGCGATGGAAAGCCAAATCAAATTGAAAATACGAAAATAGGTAGAAACTCGAGAAACAATGAGAAAACGAAGTTTGAAATGAGTTAGAAATACATGCACGAAGAAAGGAAGAAGTCACGAGAAAACATGCATGAAAAAGTGCAACAAAATGTGCCAAACGCATGTGAGAGTAGAAAAATGTGAATTCCAGGGGCCTAAGTGCAAGAAAAAACCCAAACTCTAAATGAAAACTGAAATCTGAAGCTAAATCATCAAAAATACATAGAAAAATACATTTCATGTAGTTTTGAAGAAATCTGGGGTCAAATGTGCAGATCTGTGCATTTCTAACCAAATTGAAGGTTCCTAGGGGTTAAAATGCAATTATGACATCAAAACATACATTCAGAATAATTTCAGGAAAGCTCAAGGGCTAAAATGCAAATTAACCAGAGGAATATGCATGCAGAATGATTTTCATGAAGCTTAGGGGTTTTTGTCTTTTTTTTTAAAGCCCGAAAACATTATTAGGGAAGCTTAGGGGGCACATTGCAATATTTTCAGTTAAAACATTATTCAAACGATTTAAAAAAAAGTGGAGGGACCTAATAGTAAGGAAAAGGACCTATTTGTACTGAAATAATGACCGAAATGTAACAGAACAAAAGTTACAGAAGTTTTATTAGAAGAAAATTATTTTTTTATTTTTTAAAGAAGAAAAAGAAACGCCAGCCGCCGGTGATGGAGCCCCACCATCGACAACTGCCGGAGATGCCTCTTCGGAACATCCCAAGGCATGATCGGAGATCAGAGGGCATAGTAAGCAAGAGGAGAAGGAAGGGAAGAGATCCAACGGTTTGGATCGAAGGCTTGACGGTCAGAGAAGGCTGCCCACCTCCCTTGCCGTCGCGGCACTCTAGTGACGGCGATGGAGAAGAAAGGGGCTACTGGAGGGCTGTGGCACGCAATCCAGAGGTCTAGGAGGCTTTGGCATGTTGAGAGGTGCATTTCCTTACTTCCAGAAGCCAGAATGGGACACTTCCCCCCTCCTCGAACCAAACTCGCCGTCGACGCGATCTTTCTCCGATGAGCACGACCACGGTGGCTGTCCAAGGCACGTGGCTTGAATCTGAAGACTCCAGAGCACTGGGGGCATGCCGTGGAATGATCCTAGAAGCTCGGAGAGGCACGACAAGGCTGGAGGCAAGCGTCGCTTCACTGGCTTCAGTCGTCTTCCCTGGCGACGGCGAGCTGGCGTGACTCCGGCGATCTTCTAGTGGAGGCTTCCGCAGTGAAGATTCGAGGGGTGGAGAAGTAGGAGGGAGGCCAGGAGAGGAATACCTAAGCTCCTAGTACCAAGGACAAGCCCTGGACCAGCACCCCCACCTAGGCCATCGGAAAACGACTCCTGCGAGGCCTGGGGGCTGATTCCGACCAGAGGAGGCCTCTGGCCCTGTTGGAATCGATCAAAGAAGATAGAGGGAGTCCTAGGGAACTATAATTGAAGTGAATAGAAGTTTGAGAAGGGCGTACCTGGTCTGGCAACGTGCTTTGCCTTCGTTGCTTGCCAGAAGTGGCTGAAGGCTTTGGCTCCTCGCCTCTACGAACCTCCTCTCTTTCGCTCTTCTCTCCTTCTCTCTCGTTCTCCTTTCTCTCTTTCTTTTTCTTTCACAATTCCCACTGCTGCTCCTTTTATAGGTGAAGCTTCGGTGGTTGTAACAAACTCAACAAAATCCTAACAACTAACCAACTCTGTAACAAACTAAGAAGCCTCCTATCAGACTAACCACTTGTAACAACTTTGCTATCCCCCATGCACCCCGCTGCTTGTCCAAGCACCGACAGTGATCGACGGTCGTGATGAGGGAACCGGCCAGGTGCATATGTCCAGTGCGACTGTCTGGTGCGCCAGACAAGTGCGCCTGTCTGGTGCGCCTGCATGGCCTCGGATCACAGCTCTGATCATTTGCTGTTGGGTTTGGCGTTCTTTGGCCTAGGGACTAAACCAAGGTTTGAGTTCATTTGTGGTTAAAAGCCCAGCTACCACAACTCCATCCTGTAGACCTGCAAAATTTGGGTGTCTATAGTGTTGTTGAGTTTCGGTGCCAGAGTTGGAGCTTCTAGCCGCACATTGTTTCCTGGAGGCGAGCTTTTGTTATAGTTATTTAATTTTACTGTAATTAGTGTAATTTTGCTGATGATACTATGATTTAGGTAAAGTACCCGAGTTCGGGGCGTTTCAGAGTGGTATCAGAGCTAAGGTTACACCTAGTGCACCGATTTGGTGATGTCCGATCTAGTGGCTCCCTAGGACTACACAATGGAGAGACGTGCACCTGAATTTTGAGTTGTCATGTTTTGTTGTGCTGGCAGGAAGATGTCTCGCCAAAGCCGTAGTTGTGGCAAGGCCCCTGTACTCGACTCCAAGATGAGAGAGGGTAGTGCATGGAGGGGTATGATACGAGAGTTCAGCGAGATGATGCGGGGTTTCGCCCAGTCCTTCGGTAGCAGTACCCATGGATCAAGCAGTTTCGCCAGCTGGGCACATCAACTTTTGATGGGCGCAGCACACCAGAGGAGTGTGAGGCTTAGTTCCTGGAGGTGGAGAAGATTCTAGAGGGGATCGAGTGACTTGTGGAGAAGTGGGTCCGGATCGCGGCATTCCAACTCAAGGGTGCTACGGATCAGTGGTGAAGGACAGTGCACCGCACCAAATTTCCGAATGCAGACCTATTGATGATCTCTTGGGAAGAATTCCAAGAGGCATTCTATGAGAAGTTTTTCCTTTAGCATGAGAAGGATAAGCTGGACAGAGAATTCAGGAACCTGAAGTAGGGGAGCCAGACCGTGGCTGAGTATGAGTCGTCCTTCCTTTGGCTAGAGCAGTTCTCTTAGGTTGTAATTTCTGAGAAGAACAGAGCCAAGAGGTTCGTGGACGGGCTGAACCCTATTCTGAGATCCAGAGTTATTGGCTTCAGTTGTCAGACCTTAGCGGATGCTGTTGAGCTTGCAAGCCGCTATGAGGATGATCGTAGGCTATTTCAGGAGGAGTATCCTAAGAAGGAAAAGGGGAGGAAGTCTGTCTCTCGACCTTCTGTCACTCGACCTTCAGTTTCTTGACCCTCCGATTCTCGACCGTCAATGACTAGAGCGCCATGTTCTGGGAGTTCTGGTAGCTCCAGGAAGAAACAGAAGCAACGGCCTACATCTGGTAGAGAAGAGAGTATGAGTTTCAACCACTCAGGGTCCAGCAACGACCCACAGGTGGGACCGTGCCATGTCTGTGGCAAGAAGGGGCATGTAGCGGTGCAGTGTTGGCACAAGCAGTGGAATTTAGACAGTGTAGTATGCTACAATTGTAGGAAGTCTGGGCATTACCAGAAGGACTGTCCCAGTCAGTCGAAGCCAGCAGGGGATGCGCTACGTCAACCTACAAAGGGGAGAGTGTTCTCCATTGCTGCCCCAGATGCTAGTCCATCTGGAGATGTAGTAGAAGGTGAGAACTAGCGTGGCTATATTAGTTAAGTCCTGTCCTGTAATAATAAATCCTATGTGTAATTAACACTATTTCTTATTATGATTGTGGTTATGGTGTGTTGATTATAGGATCTTTTCTTGTGGCTGATCGGATGGCCCGAGTCTTGTTCGACTCTGGGAGTTCATTTTCTTTTGTCTCCGAGTCAATTGCTTCTAAGATCAGGACTAGGCCAACCAGGTTGGCATTCCACCTAGATTTAGTCACTCCAATGGGAGAACACAGTCTAGCATGGAGATATTTGAGATCGGTTGATATTCAGCTGGGGGATAGGAATTTTCAAGCCAGTTTGATCCTAATGGACATGTAGGATTATGATGTTATCCTGGGAATGGATTGGCTAGCACAACATTCAGCCTTGATAGATTGTGCCAAGAGGAGAGTTCTGGCAGTGTGTCCAGGCCAAGGCTGGTGTATGGTGCGTGGCACCAGGTCGGGTGAGCCCAGAAAAGTGATTTCTGCTCTCAAGGCCTAACATCATTTGGCAAGAGGCAGTGTGGGCTATTTAGGCTGTGTGACAGTTTCTACTTCGCCTGTGGTCGAGAATCAGGACTTGCCGATGGTGAGGGAATATCCCGATGTTTTTCCATAGGAATTGCCTAGAATGCCACCGCACAGGGAAGTGGAGTTTGTGATTGATCTAGTGTCGGGATAGTGTCCTATTTCCAAGGCTCCGTACAGGATGACACTTGCTGAGTTAAAAGAGCTCCAGAATCATCTACAGGAACTGATGGATAAGGGATTCATTTGTCCCTGTGTTTCACCTTGGGGAGCACTGATTCTGTTTGTTAGGAAAAAAGACGGTTCACTTCGGCTTTGTATAGACTACCGGATGTTGAACTAGATCACCGTGAAAAACAAGTATCCACTACCCAGGATCAATGATTTGTTCGATCGGATGTAGGGAGCATCGGTGTTTTCCAAGATAGATCTGAGACCTGGATACCATCTGTTGAGGATTGGTGAGCCAGATGTGCAAAAGATAGCCTTTCGCACACACTATGGACATTATGAGGTTTTGGTTATGCCATTCGGGTTGACGAATGCATCGGTTGCTTTCATGGACCTGATGAATAGGGTGTTTAGGCCCTACTTGGATTAGTTTGTGGTCATCTTTGTGGATGATGTTCTGGTGTATTCTCCTGATGTTCAGACTCACCGGAGGCATTTGAAGATCGTACTGGAGATGCTGAGGCAGCATCAGCTTTATGCCAAGTTCTCCAAGTGCGAGTTTTGGCTGGAAGAGGTGTCCTTCCTTGGTCACATTATTTCAGGAGAAGGCATCAAGGTAGATCTAGCCAAAGTGGAAGCTGTGAGCAGTTGGGCCAGACAGAAGACAGTAACTGAAATTAGAAGTTTTCATGGCTTGGCAGGATATTACAAGAGATTCATCCAAGATTTCTCTAAGATTGCTGCACCATTGACCAGACTGACTAGAATGGAAGTGCACTTTGCTTGGGATTGCCAGTGCAAGGAGAGATTCAATGAGTTGAAGGCTCGTTTGATGTCAGCCCCAGTCTTGACTTTGCCCTCTGGGAGTGGCAGTTTCACCGTCTAAAGTGATGCTTGTGGAACTGGTTTGGGGTGTGTGCTGATGCAGCATGATAGGGTGGTGGCGTACGCCTCGCGCCAGTTGAAAGATCATGAGAAGAATTATCCCACCCACGATTTACAGATGGAAGCTGTTGTGTTCGCCTGGAAGATTTGCAGGCATTATTTATATGGCGAACAGTTTGAGGTGTACACAGATCATAAGAGTCCGAAGTACATCTTTACTCAAATGGATTTGAACCTGAGACAGAGGCGCTGGGTGGAGTATATTAAGGATTATGATTTCAGCTTGTCGTACCACCCAAGGAAGTTGAATGTGGTTGCAGATGCTCTGAGTAGACGCACTCATGTCCTAGCTAGTCTGATGATCTATGGATGGAAATTGTTAGAGGGACTAGCGGAGTGCAGCCCACGGAGACAATCTCAAGGACCTACCAAAATGGTGTTGGCTAATTTGTCTGTTCGCCCGAGGACTTTCGAGGCGATTGTCATAGTTCAGCAATATGATTCTTTTGTGTCAGATATCTAGAGGATGCTGGAAGCTGGTAATGCCCCTCATTTTTCTGTTGGGGTAGACAGTGGGTTGAGATATACTTTGAGATTATATGTGCCTCAAATAGAGGAAATCAAGAATAGTTTGTTGGATGAAGCTCACCACTCTAGATACACTATCCATCCAGGAAGCACCAAAATGTATAAAGACCTGAAGAGGAACTTTTGATGGCCTAGGATGAAGAGGGAGATTGTTGAGTATGTGGCGAAGTGTGCAACCTACCAGATGGTGAAAATAGAGCACAAGAAGCCCGAAGGAACCTTGCAGCCTTTGGACGTTTCCGTGTGGAAATGGGAAAATGTGTCGATGGACTTTGTGACGGATTTGCCACGTACCCGAAGAAAGAATGATACAGTTTGGGTGATAGCGGATCACCTTAGGAAATCAGCACATTTCTTGCCAATGAGAGTAAATCTTCCTTTGGCAAAACTAGTAGAGTTGTATGTGGCTAAGATTGTGAGATTGCATGGTGTCCTAGTGTCTATTGTATCTGATAGAGACATGAGGTTTACAACGCAATTATGGGGAGCTCTACCGAAGGCTTTTGGGATGGTGCTGAATTTTAGCACTACCTTTCACCCCTAGATGAATGGCTAGACAGAGAGGACCATAGAGACACTAGAGGACATGCTGAGGGCTTGCGCCTTGGACTTTGGTAGTAGCTGGGAGGATCACTTACCTCTGATTGATTTTGCATATAATAACAGTTACCACGTTAGTATTGGTATGACACCATATGAGGCATTGTATGGCAGACCTTGCAGGACACCCACTTGCTGAAGTGAGGTGGGTGAGAGACAGTTAGTTGGGCCCGAGATTATACAGCAGTATGAGGGCAAGGTGGACCTGATCATGATGAGGTTGTTGTCTACCCAGAGCTGGCATAAGAGCTATGTTGATTGGAGGCGGAGACCTCTGGAATTCGAGGTAGGAGACTTCGTATTTTTGAAGGTGTTACCAACCAAGGGTGTGATACGGTTCGGTAAGAGAGGCAAGTTGAGCCCAAGATATATCAGATCATACCAGATTACTAAGAGGGTTGGTGAGGTGACATATAGACTAGATCTGCTTCTATAGTTGGTGGGTGTGCACAACACCTTCCATGTATCGATGTTGAGGAAGTGCTTGGCCGATGCGTCCCAGGTGATACCAGTGCAGCCAGAGGAGCTGCGGGAGGACCTGTCTATGGTTGAAAATGTAGTTCAGATACTGGACAGAAAAGAGCAAGTCCTCAGGAATAAAGTGATTCCATTGGTGTTAGTTCAGTGGCAACACCATGGTACAGAAGAGGTTATCGGGGAGCACGAGGTGGACATCTAGAGACTGTACCCCTACTTATTTTATTAGAGCTGAATTTTGAGGGCGAAATTCTTTTAAGGGATGTAGGATGTGACATCTGGGCCTGATTATCCATTTTTAATTGTAAACCATGTAATTAATTGTAATATTGTATAAATGGTTTATTAATGGATATTTTGTTGTTTCTTGGATGTGTGAGCTTGTGGTTGACCTTCTGTGCACCTGTTTGTGATTTGGGACCAATATGAAGTTCGGTTTGAGGATGCACAGTCATCTCGTTTTGCGTGCTTGTCTTTTCTTCTTTTTCTTTCCTTTTTTTCTTTTTCTTCTCTCTCACGAGCCCGCACCGTTCCATCTTCTTATTCTTCCCCTTTCCCCACCTTTGCCACCACCAGCCAGTGGCCCGTGCCTCCTCGTCACTTATGACGCAAGGGACGGCCGACGTGACACGAGAGGAGGAGAGGATAAAGAGAGGCGAAGGCAAGTGGGAAGAGGGAAGGCAGTCGAGAGAGGAGAAGGAAGGGAAGAGTGGTGTGCGACAGAAGAGGCAGTGGTTTGTGAAGATTGTCGGTGGAGGAGGCTTCGCTGGGGCGAGAGGAGACTCGCCGGGGAGTGAGGAAGATCGCCAGGGTGCCACTCGAGGTACACGGCCCTCCTCCTTGCTCGTTTACATGCTTCCAGTAGATCATGTTAAATGCATGAAAATGATGAATAATGCATGTAAAATCATAGAAAAATAGTGGAATTGATGAGAATGAGTTGGAATGCATGAAAACATAGATATCATGCGGCTAGGATGAAAAATTTGTAGGATTAAACAAGATTTGGGATGTAAGCTATAGAAGATTAAACTGAGCTCCTCCCCTTTGTGATTTTCGTATGAATCACATAGTTAATGGATTGAGGAATGATTTGGAGGGTTTTGAAGTAGATTCAAGAGTCTACACCCCATAATTTAATGGTAATTTGTGATGTGTGTTTGGGAGGTCCGATCGTGGCTCTCACTTTGGGTGATTTTCTTCGACCAAAACAGGGGTGTGCCCTGTCTATGGGGAATTCGATATGCCGAATTGAATTCGGTATGCTGAAATCCTAACAAATTAAGCCAGGATCCCTAGTTTCAGTACACCGTAATCTTCCGGTCGACTGAAATAGGGGGTTTCGGTATACCAAAGAAGTTCGGTATACCAAATCAGGGATTTTCGGTATACTGAGACTGGTTTCGGTCTGTCGATTTTTCCCTAGCCTTGATATGTTAATGAGAATATAAAATGGAAGAAAAAGGTCTTAAATGGACAATGAACTTATGTTAATGGTGTTTTCCCAATGTAAATGACATGAAGGAATATATAATCCAAATGAGTGGAATTGGGCATGGTTTTGGGTTTTAGACCCTATGACTGAATAAAATGGTTGATTGAGTGTGGTTTTGGGCATGAGACCCAATTTATAATTTTTAAAGCATAATTTTAAATAAATTGAGTTGGGACCCCAGTGGAGGGTCAGGTGTTGCATGGAAATGGATTCCTGCAACGAAAAAGAATGAAAATGGAAATGGTTTTGAAAAGGAAAGCTTAAAGAGTTTTGAAAATGAAACACTAATAATGTGTTAAGGAACCACGGGGGTTGTGTCGACAACGTGGTAGGAGTATGAGGCTCCATTGAAACCAGTTGCTAGACACGACTGTGGTTGCTGAGCTTGAGATAGTGCAGGCTGAGCCTTGGTCGTTGATCCTAGTTGTTCGGGTCATCGAGCTCATGACAGTGTAGGCTGAGCCTAGGTTATTGAACCTAGTTGTTCGGGTTACCGACGGTGTAGGATGAGCTTGGATCGTTGCACCTAGTTGTTCGCGTCATCGATAGGGCGTCAGACAAAGACGTATCTTTGTGCATATATGAAAGCAATTGAGGCCAATTGGCTAGGGTGGTGGCATCCCGCACAGGGAATTTCACCGTGGCAGTGCAGAGAGGTAGGGGAAATGATATCCTCGCCTACTACTTGTGTGCCTGGTTACCCCTGATCAAGGTAATATTAGTAAAGAAAAGTGGAAATGAATAAGAAAAGAATGTGATTTTGAGAAATAAGAGGAACGTGGTTTGTCTGGGATTAGACTTATGAATGGTCTTAAAATCCTAGAATAAAACAAGAATTGTGTTTTTACCAGTTACTAGCCAATTTTATGATTTTGGCTTTTTGAGCCGAGAGGCATTGTGTTTTCGGCTAGATCTGGTCAAAGATGTGAGTTTTGAAAGTGGTTTTAGACTTGGGAAGAAATCCCAAGCAATAAAGAAGAAAAATGAGTTTTGAAAAGGAACATGGATTTGGAAATGATTTCTAGTAATTTTAAAAAGGAAAAGTGAGTTTAGAAAAGAGTATAACCCTAGGTATAGATTCCCCAAATGATTTCAAAGGCAACTAAGTTTTATAAATTAAAAATTGAGTTTTTGGCTTTTCATTGTTTTTGTATGTTGGGGCGCGTACTGGGTGACTTAGATGTCACTCATGCGTGCTTGTTTGGTTTTCAGGTGCAGATCGTGTGCAGTCGAGTTCCAATGCTGGAGTTGGATTTCTAGCCGCACATTGTTTCCTGGAGTTGAGCCTTAGTTACAGTTATTTAATTTTACTATAATTAGTGTAATTTTGCTGATGATACTATGATTTAGGTAACGTGCTCGGGTTCGGGGTGTTACAACATATTCTGGGTGTTACCATATTGGTCTAATATCTTAATTAGACACAACTTAGACATCACGCACATTGAGAAGAATATATTTGACAATGTATTCTACACGGTATTGGATGTCAAGGGCAAGATAAATGACATAGAGAATGCATGTAGAGATTTGAAGTTGGTTTGTAGTTGTAAAGACTTGCGCCTAATAGAGTATGCCAATGAAAAGAATGAAATGGCAAAGGGAAAGTACACAGTCGATAAGAATCAGAGAAAGGCAGTGTGTGAATGGATCAACAACTTGAAATTTCCAAACAAATATGCATCAAATATATCAAACCTTGTTGATCTCAAGAAATATACTTTCAAGGGAATAAAAAGTCATGATCGTCACGTGTTTATGGAAAGATTGCTTTCCCTTGCATTTAGAGGTTTGTTGCCTCAATCCATTGTAGACATACTCATAGATCTTAGTAAATTCTTCAAGGCCATTTGCTCATCCACATTGTTTGTAAATGACATTGAGACTTTAAAGGGAAATATTATTCTTATATTGTGTAATCTTGAGAAGATATTTTCATCTACCTTCTTTGACTTGATAGAACATCTCATGATTCACTTGCCTTGCAAAGCTAAAATGGGTGGACCTATGCAATATCGATGGATGTATCCTTTTGAGAGGTATATGTTATTCTAAAGAATGTTTGTTTCTTTTTTATTAATGGGAGTACTTTTATCTAATTTATCCACATTTTTAAGAGGTACATGTTTTTCTTGAAATGAAAAATTCGGAATAAGAATAAAGTAGAAGGTTCAATAAGTGTACAATATATCTACAAAGAGGTTACTACTTTTTGCTCAACATATATCTCAACAAATGTTGAAACAATGCATAATCGAGTACAGAGGAATGATGATATGGTAGTTGAGGAACAAAACGATATACTTTCTGTCTTTTGTTCTAGTGCTCATCCTTTTGGAAAGGGGAAAGAACGTCTACTGACCTAGAGCGAGAAAGATGCTGCAGAGTTATATGTTCTTAACAATTGTGATGAAGACGAACCCTTTGTCGAGTATTTTTCACTATCTTTCTTGATATGTCCATTCAATAAATTTAAATAATATAGTATCTTACTATGTTTAAATTTTCAAGTGTTGGTAATTCAAAGAACAATTAATGGTTGATTGTCCTACTCTAAAAGATGATGATATCTTGGAGTTATTTAGGAATACATTTCCTGAGTGGTTTAGAAGTCATGTAAACTAACTTGATCCTAGCCTTAAGTAAAAGCTCTTAAAAGGACTTAACTTATGGTCCTATTTTTCAAGTAAAGTTGTATAGAGCTTGCTTTACAAATGGATATCGATTTCACACACAAGAATACGGTTGGAGATTGACTACTCAAAATTTAGGGATTATGGTGAACGGATCTTGTTATGGAGAAAACCATATTTCCTATTATGGTATCTTAAAAGAGATTCTCAAGTTGGAATACTTCGGTGCAAATAAAATGATATTGTTCCTTTATGATTGGTATGATCCTAAAAGGGGAGACATGCATGACATCAAGCATGATATTGTAGATATTATACCAAATAAATACTTAAGGAGATTCAAGCCATTTGTGTTAGCTTTATAAGCAGATTAAGTTTATTATGTACCTCAAGTTTCAAAAAAGAGGAAGAAATATGAATCTTTCAGTGTAATGAAGATCAAAGCACGTGCATACATTGCTATGGCTGGTGATGCTACGAATAACGAGTTTGAAGACTTGTATCAACTTGACTATGAGCCTCCACAACTAATAGTTGTAGACCATGCTTTAGATCAAGTCACAATAATACCATCAAATTCAGTTTTGTGGTAAGTTAAGGATGAAGAAAGAACATTTCTAGAAGATGACAATGAAGACGATGAAGAAAATAAAGAAGAAGAGAGTATTGACTATATTGACGAAGACTAAGGATATTTTATTGTGATTTTGGTATATATCTTCTTTAATTTTCTTTGTAAACTTCATTTGCGTTTGCATTCTATAGATATATACTGATAGTGAAACATTGATCTGTTATTTAGATTTATTTTTGTTTTTGAATTTTGATATATATTAACAAATTAAGATGATATAGAAAACTAACAGCTTAATTTCAATTCAGGTTCGTCATGGCTTTCTTATTGAGCATTGTTGCCATTCTTGTGCTTTTAAGTACCATCAAGTAATTCGTTTAAATTCATATATGATATTCATTGTGGTATAATGTTATTCTAGTAAACTACTCTGTGAATCTTATATGAATTTTTTTAATGTGTTGTTTACGGTATTAGATGGTTGAAGTTGGTAGAGGTGGTCGACTCTCTAGTGGATCTAGTGGACGTGGTTCATCAGAGGATTGAGGGATCAATCCTAGTGCTTATACGACTAGTTAGCTGCTTGAGTTCATTCGTTCACAGGGTTTGACACCACCTCCAACCACTGCTATTGAGGCTCCCATCTCTCCTCTTGTGATTAGGCATAGTACTACTCTACAGAGTGGTGCTGGATGCCATGTCCTGAGTCTCCCCTTCCAACTGTAGCAGGTAAATAATACCATGAAAATTATAATTCTTAAGTCTTTATATTAAATATAATTACTAACAAATGTTTAATTTTATTAATAAATAACAATAACAACAAGGAGGTTATGTTGAAGTTTCTCATGGATCACGACCTCTTCTGGAGTTTGACTCATACAGGTAACTTTTTTTAAAATTTGGTGTTAGTAAACATAGAATACTTTTTTTCCTGTACTTAACCTAATTTATTTATATTAATTTCAAGAAAAGTAATAGGATCTCGTCAGAGATCACAAAAGTTTTTATATCTTATGTTTCGACCATCAAGTACCGATGGTCGCATTTGCATTCAGATGAGAAGGAAATAATGTTTGATGTGCTATTGGTAAGAAGTAATTCTTATCTTTATCTTTAATTTAAACAATTAGTATATTAAATTAATAATGATATTGGATTTATATAGAGCTAGTTTATACTTTCACCTGGATGTACTAAGGAGGATTATAGTGTGCCTTTTACAAAATTAATTAAGAAAAGGATGAACGATATCTATTATAGGGCATGGATAGATGTATTGGGAAAATACCCTGAGCTTGACGATGATTATTAGGCAGCCAAGGCATTTCCTATGCATTGGTGTACACAAGAGAGGTAATTAATGTTTAGATTAAATTGAAGTTGTATTTATTGTTGTATAAATGAGAATTAACATATTTATTATTGATTAATGTTAAAACTAGGTGGAATGAACTCTGTGATCTTTTTTCTACAGATGCAAAGTTTCAAAAAAGGTCCACGATAAGGAAATCCAACCACAAAAAATAAGAAATTTGCTCTACGGCCGGATTAAGAAGCTACAATGACCTTCGGACTAAGTTGGTAAGGATATTTATCTTGGTTTTATTTACAAATTATCTTGGTTATATTTATCTTGCATTCCTTTTTGAGTAAATTATTCAGGTTAAAGTTAATAACTGTGCTTGAAAGAGTTGCTTCTAATATCGTTGTTCTATTATGCTAATTCTATATTTTGGTTTTGCATTAGCTTTGGGTTGTGATCTATTATTTCCCTTTGAAAAAGCTAAACACTAGTCTCACACAACAAATAAAACCTGTTTCAAATATCTAGTTGAGCACATACACTGGTGGATCATTCTTTATTCTCTGAAATGTTGGTTCTGTATTGGGAAATGATGTCTGTGCCTCTCCCTTGTATATGTTTTTAGACTAATATTAGGCAAATATTTCCATCTAGCAAAGTGGGAGAATAATGCACCATGCCAAACTAACCATTATCTTGAGAATGCTCCTGAGCACATCAGTGAATTTCCATCTATGGTAACCCAGGAAATTCAAAATGAGATCCAAAAGGCCTATGACAGATAAAGTATGAACAATAAGATTTTGAAACCATACACCGAAGTAAAAAATAAGTAAAAAAATAGACTTTGCTGATTAAAAAAAGATCCAAAACACCTATTATAGATAAAATATGAATAATAAGATTTTGAAACCACACATCAAAGTACAAAAAAAATACACTATGCTGATCAAAAAAGAGAATGAATGGAAAACTAGTTAGTAAGACAGGAAAAGCCTGAAGCATATTCTTTTGAGTTACCTTGCTAGATTTTCATATGATATGAACGTTCAGTTCAATGGTACTGCAATAGCAAAGGTATAAATAATAATTTATATTCATGAAGTAATTTGTTTTAAAAACATATAGCAATTAGCCTCTGGGATTTTTTTAAGCTTTTAGCTTGGCATCATGTTGTGCTTCAATCAACTCATTTCCTATTCATGCCATACAGATTTCCACAATATCCTACAACAAACTTGCTCTGTTCCCTTGCCATGTCTAGTCTTTTTAAGCTAATATAAGAGGATATATGATGCTTCTCAAGTACAAATGATCCATGTTATAGACACCATCTCTAAATGCCAATAATGGTAGTGAATATATTAAAAAAAGAAAGGCAACTCTAAGCAAAAAGGCAAAAAAAAAACTTCAACCAAAATCCGATCTCATGGAATTGTCAATAGTAGGTCCTAGGATTTTGATAGGTCATAAGAAACTCTTTTCAAATTGGAATGGGGCACTTTGAGCTTGAAATCTTTCAATGTGTAAGAGTGAGGCTTAGTATTTGACATAGGTTTAAAGGTGCTCTATTTATAGGGATCAATGTAGTTAAACATGTGTTAAACACCTTAATTTTTCTCTTTAACAGATATAAACGACTACTAATTCGGCATATCAAAAACTACAGATCAACTGAAACCTTTTAGTTGCTTACAACGGTTGACCAATTCAACATTTCGAAAAAAATTTGGTGTGCTGAAGGAGGTCTTAGTTGTAAAACCCGTTTGCCCCAGATTTCGGAATACTGAGCCCATTTGGAAAACCACAATCAATCTTGAACCTAAAAATGATATGAGTAAAGTTCTACTTAGATTCAAAGCAATCCCATGTACTCATAATTTTGGTATACCGATTCTATTCGGTATGCCGAATGCAACCTTTAACCTATATGCATGATTTTTCTAAGGTTTTCCTACTTGGTTCATGGCTGTACCCATTTTTCTAGGATTTTGACTTGTGTTGGGAGATCATTACATATCCTAGATATTACAACAAAAGATAGAAAAAATTACATCCAAATATTACAAATAAACACGATAATGTTTTCTTGGCTCATGAATGTTCTTTCAATTCTTCAGACAACTTTCATGTTTCTTCTTTCCTGGATGCTTTCTTTTCTTCAAGTTTATCTCCTTGTGAATCATTGCAAGTTTCTTCATATTTCTCCTTTATTTGCAAGCTATAGATTTCTCAAATACAAGTATTAAAATATTCAATACAATCACTTTTTGATGATGACAAAAACTTGTAATATTTAATCAATTAGCTCCCCCTATCAATAAGTGTGGGTATTAAGGGAAATTTTATCAATGATTGTCATTTCCAATATTACTCCCCCTATTTATCATGAGTTGTGTAACATGTGCATAATGTCATAATCTTGATGCATACTATCATAACTTCTCCCCCTTTTTTGTCATGAGCAAAAAGTTCTAATTATAAAACCAAATTAGGGATGTATTTCCATTAATTTCCATATCGATCAATTTTCATTAAACCCAAGCATTCATTCAGAATGTAATATGTAGTGATTGCCAATGAATTTTTGAGCATTATAAGTAAAACAATTTTCTAACTCATCATACTCATTCATACTAATCATAAATTATTTGCAAAATGATTCATAATTGTTGGCATTTATCAAGGTGATATCCATAGAAGTTCAAAGACATAATATAACTATTCAAACAATCATACATTCACTACATGTAATGCCCCCCAAACGTGGCGCTATCGAAACTACACTACTAATTGCGAAATTAACTAGACTAAAAAGAAAACTAAACAACTAACATCCTAGAACCTTTGTGCGGCTAGTAGCTCTTATCTACGAGGACCAGACTGGATTACACTCCAACTGAGCACCTGAAAAGAAACATTACAAAACACTCGTGAGTGACTTCTAAGTCACCTAGTACGTGCTCACTAAAAACACGGTGGAAAACTTCTCAAAACTAACTCTAGAAAATATCTCTAAATTGTATTCTAGGTTCTCAAAACCAGAATAAAACTCTTTTAAATCCTTTCTAAAAATTCTTGACAAAACATGTCTTTTGGAAACAAAATCTCTTTCATGAATCTATCAGTAAAATCTTCATAATTTTCTCAAAAACATTATTTATTTGTTTTAAAAATCTCATGCTCTAATGCTTTCTGGAAATAACTTTGGACTAGACTCCAACTCAAAACACAATTCTCAAATCTAGCCAAAACACAATTCCTTGGCTAGAACTATAGCTAAAATACTATTCTTGTCTTAGCTAGAGTTTGGCTAAAACTCAGAAGTCAAAACTCAGCTCGATTCTAACTTAAAACTATTATACAATATCAAATCTGGAAATCTTCTCTTTTCTTTTCTAGTGCCACCTTGATCAGGGGTGACCTGACCATAAACAGTTGGAGAGGCACTGCAAAGCCTCCAGATTTCCACAATAATTTAAACAAATTAAATTACAAGAAATTAAAAGTTAAATAAAAATATCTACAACCAGGAACCTGTGTGTGCGGCTATGAGACTCTGGACTATGTGCACAATGCAAAAACCCACCTGATCACTTGCACCGCAACCTAAAAACCACGAGAAAACAACGTGAGTGACAAAAGTCACCCAGCACGCACCTCACAAAATGATGGAAAACAAAACTATAATTATTTTTCCTTAAAATAATTTTGCAAACCTTCACTAAAACCGTAGCTCAAGCCCACTAGGCCGAAAACCAAAACCAGCAAAGCCTTATCTAGCCTAAACCACAAGCAAGCCCCTCAATGGCCAAAACCACACACAGTGAGTCAGAAAGCCTTGTGCCAGGCAACCAACTCTGGCCACAAGCAGCCACCAAGGTGCACTGCACTGCCATAGTGACACTACCCTGAGCAGAAGAGACATCGTCCTGCAATTCTCCTACCTGGAGAACCATTACAAAGCCAACTCCTCTTGCGAAGATAGTCTTGTCTCTTAGGACGCCACCAGCTACGGGGCATGTGTCCTACCCGCACTAGCCACCATAGGGTACGCATCCTCACGACGTCCTCCACACGGTGCTCAGGAGGGAGTCTCATACCTCTACACTCGACAATACCCAAGCCTTAGTGCTCTCAACGATAGCAGGAGTATCATACGTCTCCATCGTGCCACAAACACCTCAACCCACGATCTTCAGCCCTAGCCTTGGTGCGACGGTCAAAGAGTGACATACCTCTAGGACCCGACGAACCTCAACCTCAAGTCTCTTGGCCCCTGACCTCAACAAGGGAGACGTGCTTGACCATTCGAGAATGTCATCACATTCCCTGGTCCCGATGACATTGTCTCATGGTGTCTCGACTCGCACACAACAAACGAGGAAAACCATTTCCAAAATGAGCCAACGCATCTCTTTGAAAATCCTTTTCAAAACCATTTTATATCTTTGTAAAACTAATCCAAAATCTCTACAGAATCGGTGCATTAGGTGCCCCACAAGACCACCACTGATGGCCCACAAAACCACCTCAAATGAGCAAAAAAACCAATTTGGAAAATCCTCAGAAAAACCATTTTACAAACCCACTTGGCCTTGATTCGGTAGACTGGCCAGAATCAGACAAATGAAACGGGTATAGGTACCCAGAACGTTAGACCAAAATCCAGGTCAGTCGACCGAAAATCCTTGATTGGGAAGACTGAACTGATTTGGTCAACCGAACTAGTTCTAACGTTCAACACTCGTGGCTTGGAATGACAGACCAAAGAAATTCGACCAACAGAACCAGGGTCAGAGGACCAAAACTGACAGGAAAACGACATACTGTTTTGAAACGACATACTAATTTTCTCGAAAATAGGGAAAAAAGCCCAAGTTCTGTCTAACGCTTCTCCCAATTGGGAGTGAGGTGCGGACCACTCAAAAAACCACAAGAAAATCCATATAAAACATATGTCGTGGACCCTCGAGTCTACCCCACAACCACACAACCAAAACTAAAATCCATGCATTTTACGAGATATAAATTGTCAAAGCCATAGGAGTCATAAATGACCCAAAACCAATCCCAAGCCATTAAATCCCATAATTGCCACATAAATTCACAATAAATTCAAAACATTAAATTTAACCTAGATTACATGCATCCAAGGCATTTCTTCCATTTTACATGATTTCTAAGTGGAGGGGTGAGATGCATACCTTAAAATGGACTCTGACGATCCTCTCCGGCCGACCACCACACCATCGGCGAGCTCGACCTCCACAAGAGCTTCCTCGACCTCCACAAGAGCTTCCTCGACATCTAGAGCACCTCCCCAGAGCTTCGCCACATCGCCACATGGTATTGTATGCCACCACCATCCTCTGTCCTTCTCAGGCACCACCGACAAGGGAGGGAGAGAATGAGTGGGAGACGGGAAAGAATAGGGGGAAAGGAGGAGGAGGGGAGATGGTGTCAGTAGCTTGGGGAGAAAAAGGAGGAGATGTGTTGGCATACGTAGGAAGGAAAAGAGAAAGGAGGAGGAAATGGCAAGGGAGTTTGTGCATGGCCTGCACCTTAAAAATAATGCAGAAGTGGCAGGTGGCTGTGTGCATGCCACCAGTCAGCCACGCCCCATTTTCCCTCCTCACCGAACACAGCATGCAACCAACCACTCACCCACACCAATCGACCCACACACACGAGCCCACACGTGGACCCACACATAGCCCACAAGCATAGAGACGAGCCAGGCCACAAGCACAGGATTCAAGCAAACAGCAACCGGCCTACGAGGCCTAAGCCCAAAAATCACAAAATCACACTGTGACCGTGCCCGACCCGGAGGGAGGGGTGGGGAGGAGATCACAGCCATGCCAGGATGGCGAAGGCGCAAGGATAGGATAGAAGAAAAAGAAACGAAAAGGGAAGGAGTCGCCACCTAGTCTTTTAAGGGAAAGACGAGGAAAACCACAAAAGGATGAATACATGGGATGCAAATGTGAAGGCTGGATATCTGCTAACCAGAGGATGGGTAAAGATTCCTATTACGCACGAGGAAGGTGTTAGGCACCCTCGTACGCCCGAGAAACTCAGTCTTTCTAGTCCAAATGCTTGCTAAAGGTTTGGTGAATGTTTGCTAAACCTGGATCATGCTCTAATCATGCTAATGTGTATGGATGTGACAAGACTGATTGAATGTGCAAGACAATGTGTGAAAACTGGGAAGAAATCCACATGAAATCATGAAAAAGTCATGAAAATAAAAAAAGGGAAAATAATCCGTAGTAGCGATAAATGTCAGCCCTCGGGCCTGTCACTATACGCCCTGGGGCGATGAAATCCAAATCAAATAAAAACATGAGATGTAGGATCAAAAACTAGCCAAATCGGATAAAGGATGAGAAACTCTGAAGGTAGAGTGAAGAAAGAAACCATGGATGAAAGGCAGGGGATGTCGGCTTGCTAAATAAGGATAAATGGAAAACAAAAGATAAAAACTGCAAGGATAAGTGCCTAAATGTGCAAAAACTCTAGAAAATGGCTTAGACATGGACAATGCAAGGCTAAATGCACAGAATGTGGTGTATGCTCATGAATTGGGAACATAGGGGTAATTTGGTCATTTCCCCTGGCTTGATGTGTCAAGTGCTTGCATGGGAATGATGCATGGCCTAAGTTATGTCAAAATGCATGCTAAATGTCTAGATAATGTCATTTGGAAGAAACCGGAGAAGAAAAATCACTAAAAGGATGTAAACGCAATAATGACAAACATAGGGACTAAAACGTAAAATTCGCGAAAAGAGCAAGAAACTAGATAAAAAAACATGTTCCTGATCCTTATTCTGACATGCAAATGATGGGTCCAATGTTAATGTGGCATAAGGATGCAAAAATTGCACTTGGATAATTTCCTGAAAAGTCAGGGACTGAAGTGCAAAATTTACATGAGAGCAAATGCGGGGTAAAAGGTCAAATCTCAGTGAAAACATGATGTGCAAGTGGATTCTGTGATTAAATGCAAAACAAGGGTGAAAAATAGCCCAAAATATGATGGAAAGCATTTAAAAACCCTAAATGAG
>JAMKQA010022786.1:0-28382 GCA_024699735.1 Posidonia australis
ATGGTCCAGTGGGGTTTGGAATGGAGCCCAAAACACAGTGACCCGTTTCCAAAGAGCCACCCAACAACTAGGGGCTTGGATAGAGTCTCGTGAGGTCTAGAGTTGCCATTCCTTTGTACTTGGCAATAGGCATCCCAATGCTGAGGGCACCAATAAGATCCAACAAATCATTTAGCATGCATACATTTCTTCCTGTAAACATCATCCTAATAAACGTCGTAGAGTGTTACTTTGCTCTCTTGTCTTGAATGTGACAGTGACTTTCAATTTAAGAGAATAAAGAGGACATCGCCTAAACTAGGGGTATGTAAGCTGCTCTTGTTGGTTTAGGGCCATTTATGTCAAACCAAGGGCATGTCAGCTGCCCTATAATTAGACACACTAAGCCGGTATTCGACAAGGGGCATGTAAGCTACTCTGATTGGTTAAAAGTCATCCATGTTGACTAGGGGCATGCCAGCTGTCCTATGGTTAGACGCTTTGAGCCAACACTCCACTAGGGGCATCTCAACTGTCCTATGGTTAAACGCTTTGAGCCAACGCTCGACCAGGGGCATGTCAGCTGCTCTACAGGTCGAAGATCCCCAATGGTCGGTCGGGAGGCGCAGTCATCAAACAATCCCAGTCCCCCAGATTTGCTGGTTATATCTCATTACTTGGGTACCTGGTTAAAACTAGTTTGGTTACCAGGACCTTCCCTCAAGGCTGTGCATAAGATTTAGTCTATTCAGCAACACCCTGTTCGGTTAGCTGTAGTCTTTAGTTCTGGGCCAATTTCTCTAATTCTTTCAATACCATTTCAGCTTTTATCTATCTGCTTTGGTTCTACTTAGTGTTGTTGAATGAGGCAAAGTGGAAATCTGTTTCTAAAGAATAATGTTTTGAACATGTCCTACAGGAGATCGTTTTTTCCCTTCTGAAGAGTCTCGAGCCAAGAAAAGCTGAGGTGCCTTACAGATCATGGGTTGCCCCAAAATGGTTGTACCCACATAGTGCTCAAATGTTCTCCAGGCTTGGATCAAACAGTTAACTGAAAGTGATCGTGACAAGCTGTTGATTTGGGGAATCTGTACAAAGCTTCTTGATATCACAAAGGTGGAGGCTTCCCATTACTTTCTATGTGCAGCTGCCCAATTCTGGAAGTCGGATCATCACGTATTCCGTTTTGGGAGAATTGAACTGACCCCAACCCTAGAGGAGATCCATAGAATATGTTGTCTACAGAAGTTCCTAGGACCCACCATTTTCATGCGGCGCGACGGGTATTCTTCAATCTTGAGTGAGCTAACTAGCCTATCAACCAGTGATGGTGGTCGTCAGCTCATTTGTACAGACGGACTTTCTCCTATGCTGAAGTTAGCTTACTTTGACAAAGTGGCAAGAATGCGCACCTCCCTAGGTGACGAGCTGTGGTTGAAAGGCTTTGTTGTCCGCTTCCTGGGAGAGCTGATCTTCAGCCATGGTCGGATGGTAGTGGGTATTGAAGTCACTGAGATTTCTTTGGCCATTGCCATCCGGCAGATTGATCTGGCTCCGGTCATCCTGGCAGAAACTTATCAGGTGCTAGACTAATCACTGCGGTGCTGCCAGCATTTTTATGGCTGTGGAGCTTTTGTACAGGTATGGATGACTGCACATCTGGGTGCAGTAGTCTTACGCCCATGGCAATCAGCCTTTGAATCCTACTGTCAAAGTGGCCATGCGGGCACGCTCACCTCTGTTTAGAAGGAGTACGAGCGATTAGAAAGCCTGACGGAACAAAAGATCATCTGGCGCATTATTCCCTTGGCTTCTCATGACTTTGAGGCTTTCTTCAACACAACTGACATGTGGCTTATCGTCCTACCGGGATTGACTGGTGGAGTGGAATATCACCCAATCCGTGTGATGCAATAGTTCGGTTACCAGCAAGATGCCTTTGTTCAGTGGCAAATGCCAACACGATTCAAAGAATACCCCCCAGGGCTCCTACACTGTGACTAAAGAGCTATCCCGCCTGCTCAGTGGCTCCATACGATCGAAAGATCTTGCAGTCATAGAGAGGAAGAGTTGCATAGCTGATTATGAAGTCGAAGTTGAAGAGACCTGGCCAATCTGCAGCACCGTTCCGAGCTGGACACTCTTTGCCAAAACCTCGGGCTCCAAGAGATCCAGAGATGATGAAAATTCTTAACATTCACATCATGTTACTGGTTCTTTGTAAGTTGAAGTACATGTAAACATTCCATTGACTTTGATAATAAAATTCAGCAGAACATTTTTGGCTAGTATAATTGATTGATCATGGTTGATGCAGATTGGAGATCGCCACCCTGACAACATGTGCAAGACTAGTGCCAGATTCTACTTTCTTTTGCCTATTGGCTTGGCACTGGGGACCACCCAGATAATAGCTGAGTATCTCGTTTTATTGCCCCAATCTGGACAAAGCAAGTCCTCACAACATTTGTGCCAGAAAAGGCAGCATGTTCTTTTACATTTGTGATTTTCCCATCCACGGTTCGTTCCAATGGGACGGATCCTAGTGTTCCATTACATTTGAGATTTTTCCTATCCACGGTTCGTTCGAATGGGACGGATCCTGGTGTTCTTTTACATTTGAGATTTTCCCATCCACAATTCGTTCCAATGGAACGGATCCTGGTGTTCCTTTTACATTTGAGATTTTCCCATCCACGGTTCGTTCCAACGGGACGGATCCTTGTGTTCCTTTTAAATTTGAGATTTTCCATTCCACAGTTCGTTCCAATGCGATAGATCCTGGTGTTCCTTTTACATTTAAGATTTTCCATTCCACGATTCGTTCCAATGAGACGGATCTTGGTGTTCTTTTACATTTGAGATTTTCCCATCCACGATTCATTCCAAAGGGATGGATCCTAGTGTTCCTTTTACATTTGAGATTTTCCCATCCACGGTTTGTTCCAATGGGACGGATCCTGGTGTTCCTTTTACATTTGAGATTTTCCCATCCACGGTTCGTTCCATTGGGACGAATCCTAGTGTTCCATTTACATTTGAGGTTCTCCTATCCACGGTTCGTTCCAATGGGATGGATCTTGGTGTTCCTTTACATTTGAGATTTTCCTATTCACGGTTCGTTCCAATGGGATGGATCCTGGTGTTCCTTTTACATTTGAGGTTCTCCTATCCACGGTTCGTACCAATGGGACGGATCCTAGTGTTCCTTTTACATTTGAGATTTTCCCATCCACGATTCGTTCCAATGGGACGAGTCTTGGTGTTCCTTTTACCTTTAAGATTTTCCCATCCATGATTCGTTCCAATGGGACGGATCCTGGTGTTCTTTTACAATTGAGGTTTTCCTATCGACGATTCGTTCCAATGGGACGGATCCTGGTGTTCCTTTTACATTTGAATTTTCCCATCCACGGTTCGTTCCAATGGGACGAATCTAGGTGTTCCTTTACATTTGAGATTTTCCTATCCACGGTTCTTTCCAATGGGACTGATCCTGGTGTTCCTTTTACATTTGAGATTTTTCCATCCACGGTTCGTTCCAATGGAACGGATCCTAGTGTTTCTTTTACATTTGAGGTTTTCCTATCCACGGTTCGTTCGAATGGGACTGATCCTGGTGTTCCTTTTACATTTGAGATTTTCCCATCCACGATTCATTCCAATGGGATGGATCCTGGTGTTCCTTTTACATTTAAGATTTTCCTATCCACGATTCATTCCGATGGGATGGATCCTAGTGTTCTTTTACATTTGAGGTTTTCCTATCCATGGTTCGTTCCAATGGGATAGATCCTGGTGTTCCTTTTACATTTGAATTTTCCCATCGACGGTTCGTTCCAATGGGATGGATCCTGGTGTTCCTTTTACATTTGAGATTTTCCAATCCACGATTCGTTCCAATGGGACGGATCCTAGTGTTCCATTTACATTTGAGATTTTCCTATCCACGGTTCGTTCGAATGGGATAGATCCTAGTGTTCCTTTACATTTGAGAGTTTCCTATCCATGGTTCGTTCCAATGGGACGGATCCTGGTTTTCCTTTTACATTTGAGGTTTTCCTATCCACAGTTCTTTCCAATGGGACGGATCCTAGTGTTCCTTTTACATTTGAGATTTTCCCATCCACGATTCGTTCCAATGGGACGGATCCTGGTGTTCCTTTTTCATTTGAGATTTTTCTATCCACGGTTCGTTCCAATGGGACGGATCCTGGTGTTCCTTTACATTTGAGATTTTCCTATCCACGATTCGTTCCAATGGGACGGATCCTAGTGTTCCTTTTACATTTGAGGTTTTCCTATCCACGTTTCATTCCAATGGGACAGATCCTGGTGTTCCTTTTACATTTGAAATTTTCCCATCCACGATTCGTTCCAATGGGATGGATCCTAGTTTCTCATTTACATTTAAGATTTTCCCATCCACGATTCGTTCCAATGGGACGGATCCTGGTGTTCTTTTACATTTGAGGTTTTCCTATCCACGGTTCATTCCAATGGGACGGATCCTAGTGTTCCTTTTACATTTGTGATTTTCCTATCCACGGTTTGTTCCCATGGGACAGATCCTGGTGTTCCTTTTACATTTGAGATTTTCCCATCCACAGTTCGTTTCAATGGAATGGATCTTGGTGTTCCTTTTACATTTGAATTTTCCTTTCCACGGTTCATTCTATTAGGATGAATCCTGGTGTCCTCCTTTTCATCTTTGATTTACCTCCCTATGGGTTGGTAGCCTGAACTACCTGGATGACTTCCGTGACCAGTCACTTCCCGATCGACAAGCACTGTGAGTCTTGTCTGGCGCTCCTCTCAACAAGTGTGATAACCAATCATGTATATTAGGAGCTGATTGGTCATCAACTTGTCAGTATTTGGTCATCTGTATTGTCTTCTCTGATATTTGGCTTCAGCTATGGCGACAGGACCTCTAGTGCATTCACCGATTGGTGGCTAGTTGCTGGTAGCTAACTCTTTCTTATGGCTTCAGGTGGGATGTCTTTGTCAACCCTAAGCATCGGTCTCAATTCTACTCGTCCCTCGACCTTGGTCAGGGAGGGGCATCTGTAGACACTCCTATTTTCCAATTTTGCAGGATGGAAAGGTGGTGGCTGGGATATTAACCACAAATAAACCAATTATAGGCCATTAGGCCATGCAAGCTCACAAGACCCACTTGGGCCCATGAAAGCCTACTTTAGGCCCACAAAGCCCACATAGGCCCATTAGGCCCATAAAGCCCACTTGGGCCCAATTTAGCCCACTTTGGCCCTAAAGCCCATGGAAGCCCACAATAAACAATTTAGCCCATTTCCTTTCTTTTTTCTTCCAACCCAACACCCCATTTCTTCTTCTCCATTTTCATTTATCCTCCTCACTCACTGATTTTTAACAACTCCTCAACCCATCCCTCTCATCACACCATTTTTTTCTTCAAATCCAGCCACTGAACCTATCTCTTCCTACTAGACTCACCAGCCATTGAGCAATGCTCCTCCAGCACAAACCACTTGCGAGCCAGTTCCACCGGACCAAAGAAGCCGCTGCTTGCTTGGATCACCGTTGACATCTGTCAACGCGCAAGGGGACAAAGAGGGCATGGGAGACAGCAAGTTGTTAAGTGGTTGAGAGTTCAGTTAGTTGGTTGGCGAGGTTAGCAGGCTGTTGAGCTGTTTGTTGGTGCTTGTTATGCACAGGTGGGTTGTTAAGCCACCGTCGACCTCACCTATAAATAAGGGGGTATAGAGTGAGAATGGGGGAGAAAAAAAAGAAAAAGGAGAGAGGAGAGACCCCAGAGCTCGGAGGCGTTTTCCCGCGACGTTCCAGAGCACGATAGCCAGCCCCAACGCCTCCTCCAGCCAGCTCCGGTCATCCGCGCCATTGCAAAACCACGTACGCCATTCTTTCACCTCTTACGCCTCCAATTCTAGACCCTCTAGCATCCCTAGAGTCTTCTCAAGTCGATTCCAATCGATCCAGAGGGTGTTTTTGGTCGGAATTAGCCCCCAGGCTTCACCGGAGCTATTTTCCGGTGGCCTAGGTGGGGGAGTAGGTCCAAGACACGGTCCTAGCCTCTGAGAGTTGTCCCTTCTTCCCTAGATCCCCCTCTTGCTTTTCCGCTCCTTTGCACACCATTATGATGATCCCTGAAGCCTCCACCAGAAGCTCACAGGAGTCGTGCCACGTCGTCGTTGCCGGAGAAGACGACCAGAGCCAAAGATGAACACCGAGCCTCCAGCCCCACCGTGCTGCTCCAAGCCTCTAGAAAGTTTCCACAATTCCCCACAATGCCTCTAGAGCCTCCGAAACTGTGCCACGAGCACGCTGATCATCACAGTGACCAAGCTCGCCGGAGAAGAACACGACAACGGCCGTCAGAGATCCCTCCACGTCATCGTTCTCCATTTCGCTCCAAGGAGAAGGAGGAAGCTCCTCCTGATGCCTCGAGGTCTCCTCGACCATCAGATCACCTCACCGCAGTCTTCTTTCTTCTTAGGGTAAATTGCATTTTAACCCTCAGTCTTTACTGAAATTCCTCTAGATGCTTTATTCTGCTGGGCAATTTGCAATTTAGCCCCTTGTACTTTATTGATTTGCTTTGAATGCCTGTTTTCAGGGGTAAAATGACTGTTTCACCCCTAAAACTTTTTGGAAATTTCCTGAATCATTTTTCTTGCATATTTTACCTTGAATTTCCATTGAATTGTTTTAAATGCATGTTTTAGTGGTAAAATTGCATTCAGACCCCTAGGAAACTTCATTTTGACTAGGATTGCACATATTTGCACATTTGACCCTAGATTTCTTCATAATTGCATAGAATGTGTTTTCCGTTGTATTTTTGATGATTTGGGCTTCATAACTTCAGTTTTCTTCAGAATTTGGGTTTTTTGCACAAATGCCCCTGGAATTCTCGCTATTTACACTCACATATGCATTTTGCACATTTTTTCACATCTTTCCACACAAGTTTTCTTGCCTTTCCTTCATTGCTTTGTGCATGCTTTTCTAGCTTGTTCCGAGCTTTGTTTTCTCGTCGTTTCTTGGATTTCTCTCGGTTTTCACCTTTAGATTTGTTTTTGCTTTCCATCGCCCGAGGGCGTACAGTAAAAGGCTTCACAAAGCAGACATTTTCCCGAAATGAGGATTATTTTCCCTTTTTTGATTTTCTCATATTTATCTTAATTTCCACTAATTTGCGAGACGCTTTCCGAGAATTTCTCAATTTTCACGATTTTCCTCATCACCCAAGGGCATACAGTAAAGTGGCATTCTCAATGCCTACATTTAACTTTCGGCTTAACTTTTCCTTTTGTTTCATTTCCTTACTTTGATTTAGCATGTTTTCAATCATATTTAGCGTGACATATAGAAGAAGCAGGCATACATCCATAGACCATTGACAATAGGGAAACCTAGAAAGACCGAGTTTTCTAGGGCGCTTGGGGGTGCCAAACCCCTTCCCAATGTGTAACCAGAATCCTTGCCCTATCTCTGGCCTGCATTCATTTGTGTGTTGTCCAATAGGCACGGAGCACACACATACATTCTGCATCTTATTTGCTTTCCAATTTTCTTGTGTTTTTGGTTTTCCTCGTCTTTCCATTAAAAGACTAGGTGGCGACTCCTTTCCTTATCCTTTTATCTTCCCTTGGTGTTTCTGGGTCTAGTCTCTTCCTCCGGATTCGCCATCTTCATTGTGACCATATCGGGTCTCCACGAGTGCTTCCACGCACCCGGTAGTAGGAGAGCCATGCAAGGTTTCCACCGACATGGTCACAGTAGGTAGGGGCCGGGAACTGCCAAGAGTGAACCAAGTCACTACCGGTGTGGAGGTAGTGGCTCGAAACCACCAAGAGTGAATCGAGCGACTGCCGATGTGCAAGCCGCTACTGGGAATCGCCAAGAGTGAACTGAGTTGCGGTCGGTGCATAGGCAACGGTTGGGAACCGTCAAGATTGAACTGAGTCGCTGTTGGTGTATAGGAAGTGGCTGGGAATCGCCAAGGGTGAACCAAGTCATGGTCGGTGTACAGGTAGTGGTTGGGAACCACCAAGAGTGAACCGAGATGCTACCGCTATACTGGTAGTGGCTGGGAATCACCAAGTGTGAACCGAGTTGCTATCGGTGTATAGGAAGCGATTGGGAACTGCTAAGAATGAACCGAGTCGCTACCGGTGTACAAGCAACGACTGGGAACCACCAAGAGTGAATCGAGTCGCAGTCGTTGTACAGGCAAAGGCTGGGAACTGCTAAGAGTGAACCGAGTCGTTGCTAGTGTAAAGGCAGTGGCTAGGAACAGCCATGTGTGAACTGAGTCTATGACCATGCTGGTGGAACCCTGCATGGCTCTCCATACCGGTGCATGGAAGCACACGAGGAGTCCCAATACGGTCACGGCGAAGATGGTGAATCTGGAGAAAAAGACTGGACTCGGAGACACCAAGGAAAGATAAGGAAGGATAAGGAAAGGAGTCGCCACCTAGTCTTTTAATGGAAAGACGAGGAAAACAAAACACAAAAGAAAACCAAGAAGAAAACAAGATGAAGTAAACATGTATGCTCTGTGCCTAACGGATGTAATGCACAAATCAATACGGGCCAGAGAAAGGGTAAGGATTCTTGTTACGCATGGGGAAGGGGTTAGCACCCCCATGCACCCGAGGAACTCGATCTTTCTAGGTTTCCTACTTGCTAAATGGTCTATTGGATGTGTGCTTGCCTATTCTGAATGCATATGATAAAGATGACTGAAAAACATGCCAAATCAAAGAGAAGAAGAGAATAAAAGGGAAAAAGTTAATCCAAGGGACAACTGTATGCATTGAGAATGCCGCTTTACTGTATGCCCGTGGGCGATGAGGAAAATCGTGAAAATCGAGAAACTCTCGGAAAGCACCACGCAAATCAGCGGAAACTCAAAGAAATCCAAGAAAATAAAATTAGGGAAAATAATCCTCATTTGGGACAATGTCGGCATTGTTTGGCCTGTTAATGTACGCGCTTGAGCGATGAAAAGCAAAATCAAGTCAAAAATAGTGAAAATTGGAAGAAATCCGAGAAACAATAAAAAGCCAAGTTGAAATGAGCTAGAAATGGGTGCACGATGCAAGGAAGAAAATATGCATGAAAAATGCAACAAAATGTGCAGAATGCATGCAAGAGTGCAAAAAAGTGAATTCCAAAGACTTTTGTGTAAAAAACCCAAATTCTGAAGCTAAATCATCAAAAATACATAGAGAAACATATTTCATGTAATTTTGAAGAAATCTGGGGTCAAATGTGCAAAACTGTGCATTTTTAGTCAAATTGAAGATTCTTAGGGGTTAAAATGCAATTTTTCCATCAAAACATGCATTTAATGCAATTATGTGGAAATTTAGGGTAAAATATGCTAGAAAAAGAGTACATGTTTGAATTCAGATAGTTTTAAGGGCTGACATGTAAATTTACCCTAGAAACCATGCATTCAGTGTGAAATTAGTAAAGATCAAGGGCTAAAATGCAATTTAAGTCACATTTGAACAAGTATTTAAATTCCCAGGGTTTAATTAGTAATTTTGACAAGGAAATATGCTTATAGAGTTATTTTAATGAGGCTTAGGGGTTTAAATGCAATTTAATCAGAGAAATATGCATTCAGAATAATTTTCATGAAACTTTGGGTTTTAAATGCAATTTTTGAGCATATTTGAGTGAATGTTTGAATATCTAGGGTTTAATTTGCAATTTTAACAGAGAAATATGCATTCAGAACTATTTCAACAAAGCTCAGGGTTTTCTATGCAAAAATGCTGGACTTCAATGCATGAAAAGAAACTCTGGGGGTTTTTGTCAAACTTTTAAGCTTGGATAACAATATCAAGAAAGCTTATGGGGCACATTGTAATATTTTCAAATCAAACTTTATTCAAACGGTTAAAAAAAATGTAAGGACCTAATTGTAAGAAGAAAGGACCTACTTGTAAGAAAATAAGAACCTAAATGTAAGAAAACAAAAAGTTCAGAAATTATTTAAAAGAAAACTTATTTTTTATTTTTTTTTTTAAAGAAAAAGAATCGATAGCCGCTGGCGACGGAACTCCACCGTCGACGACCGTTAGAGGGGCTCTCAGAGGCTATCCCATGGCCTAATCTAAGATCAGACCTCACGGGGAGCAAGAAGAGGAGGGGAAAGAGAGATCCAATGGTCTAGATCGAGGATTCAACGACTAGAGTGGGCCTCCCACCTCCCTCGCCGTCAGGGCACTCTAGTGACGGCACCGAAGAAGAAGGTGGTGCTGGAGGGCTGCGGCGCGTGATCTAGGGCTCCAGGAGGCTTGGCGGTGCAGTGAGGATCATTCCCCTTCCATTAGGAACCAAAATGGAGGAAGATCGCGCGATGTTGGGTTTCGCCTGCCGTCGCTGTCGTCTTCTCCAATGACCATGGTTACGGGAGTGATTCATGGCACGAGACTTGACTCTGAAGACTCCGGTGTGTTGGGGGCATGCCGTGGAGTGTTTCTGGATGATCAGAGAGGCACGACAGGGCTAGAGGCGCGCATCCTTTAGGGGCTTCCACAACGACTGGAGTGGGGTTTTGATGGATGGAGAAGCAAGAGGGAGATCTGGGAAGGAGGTTCGAGCACTCTGGGGCCAAGGTCATGCCATGGACTTGCACCCCCACCTAAGCACAAAAATATTGCTTCGGCGAGGCCTGAGAACACGATTTTGACCAGAGGAGACCTCTAGCTCTGTTGGAATCGATCTAGGGAGGTAGAGGGAGAACTAAGAGAGCATTTCTGAAATAAATAGAGGTCTAAGAAGGACATACTTGGTCTGGCAGTGAGCTTGGCCATCAGAGCTCGTCGGAGGCCACCAGAGCTCGCCAGAGATGGCTGGGAACTCCAATTTCTCTCCTACACGAGCTTCCTCCTTGCTCCAGGATCACTCTAGTTGCTCTGATTGGGAGAAAAAGCCTTGGAAGACTCTCTTCTCCAATTTTCAAAAATCCCTTTTTCACTTGCAAATGGGGCTACTTATAGGCTTCCAAATGGCTTGGTTGGTTGTGTATGGTTAGAGTGGAAGGTGGTCAAGAAAGGGTGGGAAGTGGTTAAGGTGGTTGGAGTGAAGTGGGAAGTGGTTAAGTTTGTTGGAGTGAAGTGGGAAGTGGTTAAAGTTGTTGGGGTTTGACTTAGGTTTTGGATTTGGATTAGGGTTTTGAATTTAATTTAGGCCTTAACATAGGGTTTAAGATTTAGATTAGGTTTTAACCTAGGTTTTAGGGTTTATTTAGGGTTTTATGGTTTTGTTTAGTTTTTTAGGATTTTTCTAGGGTTTTACTGTTTTGTTTAGTTTTTTAGGATTTTTCAAGGGTTTTATGGTTTTGTTTAGTTTTTTTTAGGGGTTTTCAAGGGTTTTATGGTTTTGTTTAGTTTTTTAGGGTTTTATGGTTTTGTTTTGTATTTTACGGTTTTTTCTAGGTTTTTTATGGTTTTCTTAGGTTTTTTATTATTTTCCTAGGGTTTTTAGGACTTTTTAGGGTTTTGTTTGGTTTTTTAGAGCTTTATTTGGTTTTTTAGGGTTTTTTAGAATCCTGTTAGGGTTTGGTCCATTTGCAAGCATACTGGGGTGTCTACGGATGCCCCTCCCTGAGCGAGGTCGGTGGATGAATGGAACAGAGACTGATGCTCAGTGTTGACTTAGACGCCCCACCCTTTCTTGCAAAGAAGAGAGATTAGGAGGAGGAGATCATCGCTTGGGGTTGACAAAGATGCCCTGTCCGAAGCTGCAAGAAAGAGTTATTTAATGGAAACCTGGTATCAGTCAATGAATGCACCTGAAGTCTTGTCTAGTCTCCCTGAACACCACAATCGAAGCCAACATCAGAGAAACCAATACCAATGACAAATGCTGACAAGTTGATGACCAATCTACTCCTAAAAGACGTGATTGGTTATCACACTTGTCGAGAAAAGCGTCGGACAAGACTCACGGTGCTTACCGACCGAAAAGTGACTGGTCACGGAGATCATCCGGGTAGTTCAAGCTACCATCCCAAGAGGAGGGAAGGAACAAGGAGAATGGGGAAATCCATCGAGTGTCACAAGGATATCCCGTGTAGTTCAGGATACCAACCCAAAGGAAGGAGGCAAACAGTTTGCTTTGATTCCATCCATTCGGAGTGGAATTCAAAGGAAAATGGGGTGGCACCAGAATTTGTCCGAATGGACTGAACCTTGGATGGGAACTTCTAGACTCTAATTGGTAGTCTAGAAAGATGGAAAAGGGAGGCCTTGAATCCATCCATCCGAATAGGAATTCGAAGGCGAGAAGTGGCACTAGTGTTCGTCCGAACGGATCGAACCAGGGATGGGAACATCTAGACTCCGTCTGGTAGTCTAGAAAGATGGAAAAGGGAGGCCTTGAATCTATCCATCAGGATCGAAATTCAAAGGCAAAAGGGATGGCACCAGGATTCGACTGAATAGACTGAACCTTGGATGGGAACATCTAGACTCTGACCAGTAGTCTAGACAAGATGGAAAAGGGAGGCCTTGAATCCATCTATTAGGATCGGAATTCAACGGCAAAGGGGGTACCATGGTTCGTCCGAACGGATCGAACCAGGGATGGGAACATCTAAACTCTTACTGGTATTCTAGAAAGAGGAAAAAGGGAGGCCTTGAGTCCGTCCATCCGGATAAGAATTCGAAGGCGAGAAGTGTAACTCCGCCCTATCTGGCACAGAAGTTGTGAAGACTTCATTTGTTCAGGTCGAGGCAATAAAACAAGATACTCGACTATTATCTAGGTGGTCTCCAGTGCCAAGCCGACAGGCAGAATAAAGTAGAATCCTGCACCAATCATGCACATGTAGTCGCAATGGCGATTTCTGTTTCGCATCAACCATAAGCAATCAAACAAGCTGGCCAGAAATGTTCTGATGAATTTTATTACCAGAGTCAATGAAGTGATTACATGTATTTCAACTTGGAAAGAATCAGTAACATGACATGAATGTTAAGAATCTACGTCGTCTCTGGATCTCTTGGAGCCTGAGGTTTCTTTAAAGAGCGTACGGCTCGGGGTAGCGTTGCAAATTGGCCAGGCCTCTTCGACTTCGGTTTCATAATCTGCTGTGCAACCTTTCCCCTCTATGACTGTAAGATCCTTTGATCTTATGGAGCCACTGAGCAGGCGAGAGAGCTCCTTAGTCATTGTGTAGGAGCTCAGGGGGTATTCTTGGAACCATGCTGGTATTTGCCCTTGAACAATGGAATCTTGCTGGTAACCGAACTGCGGCATCACACGGACTGGGTGATATTAAACACCACTAGTTAACCTTGGCAGGACGATAAACTGCATATCGGCTGTGTTGAAGAAGGCCTCAAAGTTATGACTAGCCGAAAGAATAATGCGCCAGATGAGTTTTTGTTCTGTCAGGCTTTCCTTCCGAACTGTGGTGAACATACGCGCATAGCAACTTTGACAGTAGGATTAGAAGGCTGATCGTTGCGGGCGTAATACTTCTACACCCAGATGTGCAGCCAACCATACCTGCACAAAAGCTCCACAGCCCTAAAAGTGTCAACAACGTCGTAGTAATCGGTCTAGAGCCTGGTAACTGCCAAGATGACTGGGGCTAAATCTATCTGACAGGTGACAACTGCCAAAGCAATCTCGACGACTTCAATGTTTACAACCACCCGACCATGGCTGAAAATCAATTCCCCAAGGAAGCGGACAACAAAGTCTTTCAACCATAGCTCGTCAACCAAGGAGGCGCGCATTCCAGCCACTTTGTCAAAGTAAGCTAGCTACAGCATGGGAGAATGTCCGTCTGAACAGATGAGCTGACGACCACAATCACTGGTAGATAGGCCAGTTAGCTCACTCAAGACTGAAGAATACCCGTTGCGCCGCATAAACATAGTGGGTCCCAGGAACCTCTGTAAACAACATATTCTGTGGACCACCTCCAAGGTTGGGGTCAATTCGATTCTCCCAAAGTGGAATACAATATGAGTCGGCTTCTAGAATCTGGCAGTTGCACATAGGAAGTATCAAGAAACCTCCACCTTCGCGATATCCAGAAGCTTTGACGAGATCCCCAAAATCCATAGCTTATCGCGATCGCTTTCTGTCAACTACTTGATCCACGCTTGAAGAACATCTGAGCAGTGTGTCGGCACAAGCATCATAGGGAAACCCATGATCTTGTAAGGCATTTTAGCTTTCCTTGGTTCAAGACTCCTCAAAAGGGGCAAATGATTTCCTGCAGGACATGCTCAAAACATTGTTTTTGAAACAGATTTCATCTTTGCTTCGTTCAATAGCACTTAGCAAATCCATAGTAGACAAATAAAAGATGTAGCGCAATGGTATTGAAAGAATCAGAGAAACTGACCCAAAGCAGAAAACTACAACCGACTAAACAGAGAGTTGCTGAACAGACTAAATCTTGTGCACAACCGTAAAGGAAGGCCCTGGTTACCAATCGGTTTTGACTAGGTACCTAAGTAATGAGATATGACCATCAAACCCAGGGCATCGGGATTATTTGATGACCATGCCTCCCAGCAGATTATCGAGATCTTCGAATTGTTGAGCAGCTTACATGCCCCTAGTCGAGCATTGGCTTAATGCGTCTAACATAGGACAGCTGACATGCCCCTGGTTTGACATTGATGCCTCTTAACCAGTCAGAGCAACTTACATGCCCATGGTCGAGTACTGGCTCATTGTGTCTTACCATAGGACAGCTGACATGGCCCAGGTTTGACATAAATGGCCTTAACAAATAAGAGCAGCTTACATGCCCTTATTCTAGGTGATGTCCTCATGATTCTCTTAGACTGAAAGTCGTCATCACACCCTAGCTAAGAGAATCAGATAATACTCTACGACGCTTCTAGGATGATGTTTGTGGAAAGAAATGCATACATATTGAATGATTTGTGGGATCTTATTAGCACCCTCAGCATTGGGATGCTTATTGCCAAGTATACAAGAGAATGGTAACTCCAGACCTCACGAGACTCTATCCAAGCCCCTAGTTTTTTTGGTGGCTCTCTAGAAATGCGACATTGTGTCCCAGATTCCGTTCCAAACCCCAGTGGACAATACCCTTGCTTTTTTATTTTATTCATTCTTTATTCTTTCTCCCTCGTAGGCATGTGGGTTCACTCTATCCCTGACTTGGAGGTAATAGGTACCTAGTCTATGGTGAGGAGCTGCTGTTGTTTTAAAGCGTTGGCTAGGCCCTTTTGGAACATGTCTTCCAAGTATTCACTCCGACTCCTTTCCAAGATCAATTGGAGGGACAGTGCTACCCGTCATGCCTCTATCTTTAGGGATGACTTCTAGCTAAGACTTCTGTCTTCTTATTCTTTTATGCCCTTTCACAGATATATATATTATTGTTTTATTTCTCACGCTCTCATTCACACCCCTAACATTTTATCTCCCTATGGGAGTTGAAGGGTCCTTGAGGAGCTTGGATACTTCACCTAATTCACAATGAAAGGTGGCTCCCTCTCTCCATAGGTTCCTGAATAGTATCTACCTGAGGAGGTGCTACGCATTCCCAACATTGGCAGGCTTATTCCGCTTATCATCATTGGGCTAAGATCCATGCATGTGTTGATGAAAACAAACATCGACCTATATATACATATACTGAATGGGGGTTAGTATGTGCTGTGATGAAATTCTACATGGATGTAGAAAGAACATGAGTTTATGCATGCATGGAGGAAAATGTCAGTGTCGTAGAGTGAGGACACACTATTTATGATCACTGATAGTACTTTTTCAGGTAGCATAAATTAACTGGCTCTGACTGTTCAATGCAATCCATGTCTTCAAGGATGACAGCTCCTCCGGAGTAGACTTGCTTGACCACAAATGGTCCACACCAGTTGGGCTTGAACTTGCCACAACTATCAGGGAGATGTATTGCTCACAAGACCAGGTCCCCTGGCAAAAAGCTTCTTGGTCAAATTTTCTTCTAATAAGATTTAGCCATGTGTTTCTGATAGCATTGTGCATGATGCATAGCTTGCAATCGATGCTTATCTATCAAGTTTAGTTGAACAAGGCGGTTCTCAATCCACTCTGCCTCTTCCAGCTCTAATTCTTTCAGGACTCTGAGTGATGGTATCTCTACCTCTACTGGTAGGACTGCTTCCATGCCATATACTAGAGAATATGGAGTCACTCCTGTTGAAGTCCGAACTGATGTTCTATAAGCCCATAGAGCGAATGGGAGCTTGTCATCCCAGTCCATATGTATTTCTGCCATCTTTTTAATAATCTTGGTTAGATTCTTATTGGCGGATTCCACAGCACCATTCATTTGAGGACGGTACGGGGAGGACTTGTGATGCCTCATATGGAACTCCTGCAGGAAATATTCAACCTTTTTGGCTGTGAAATTTGTCCCATTATCAGAAATGATGGAATGCGGGAGCCCGTACCGGACAATGATGTTGTTCCTGATGAACTTTTCTGTCATGGAGGCGATCACTATCTTGTAAGAAGCTTCCTCTACCCATTTTGTAAAATAATCAATTGCTACTAAGATGTAATGATGTCCATTGGAAGCTGCTGGGTGGATAACTCCGATGACATCTATTCCCCATGTTGAGAAAGGCCAAGGCGATGAGCTACTGTGGTGGTGCATGAATAAAGTTGCCATGGACTTGACAGTTATGATATCTTCGCACAAACTAACAGCAGTCTGTCTCCATGATTGACTAGAAATAACCTTGTAACATTATTTTCATGGCCAATAATACCCCATTCATGTGAGGCCCGCATGTCCCAACATGCACTTGTAACATTACTGTATCAACCTCCTTTTTATCGAGACAATGTAGAAGCATTTGATTATTAAACCTCATGTACAAGTGACCTGCTCCAAGCACATACTTCGAGGCCATCCAGACGATGGCATTTCTATCTATCGCTGATGCATCTGGATGGTGACTCCCAGTTTCCACATAAGCTCTGATGTCATCATACCATGGGAGCTCTGCTGTGGAATCTACTTCTTCTATGCTCATGCAATGTGCCGGTTGGTATGTGTAGGTTACCAACACTTTCACTGTATCATCATTTGGTATGGACAACCAGGATGCAAGAGTGGCCAGTGCATCTGCATAAGCATTCTTGGCCCTATTCATAAAGGAAACGCATATCTCCTAAAACTTGGCCATCAGCTTTAAGAGATGGTTGTGGTATGGAATCAATTTCAAGTCTATGGTTCTCCAGTTGCCATTAACTTGTGAGATAACTAACATGGCATCACCATGCACATGTAATTCCATGCACCATGTTCTAATGCTGCCCGCAAGCCAAGAATACATGCCTCGTACTCCGCCGCATTATTGGAGCACACAAAGGTTAACTTTCGAGCAAATGGGGTCATCTCGCCCTGCAGGGTCTCCAACACTACACCGATGCCCATGCCTCTCCTGTTAACTGTGCCATTAAAGTAGAGCTGCCACTGATCTTTATCTCGAGAGACAACTGGCTCTTCTTCTTCCATGGCGAACAATATATCCTCATCAGGGAACTGAGTCTACAAGGGTTGGTACTCTGGCAAGGGTAAGTCTACTAAATGATCCGCGACGGCTGGTCCTTTCATTGATTTATGAGTGACAAAAGTGATATCAAACTGAGATAAGAGCACTTTCCACTTGACACATCTACCCACCAGTGCACATTTCTAAAACAGATATTTCATTGGATCATGTCGGCACAGTAATAGAACTGAATATGCCATCATATAGTGCCTTAAGCGCTATATGGCCCAGACGAGGGACAAGCAAACTTTCTCGATTGTGGTATAGTTAACTTTACAATCACTGAACTTTTTTCTCAAATAATAAATGACCCTCTCCCTGCGACCTGTTTCATCATGCTGACCCAAGACTGCACCCATTGAATGATGTGTTACTGACAAGTAGATTAATAGAGGATGCCCTGGTGTCAGGGGAACTAAGATTGGTGGTCTTACTAAGAGTTTCTTGATTTTGTCAAATGCTTCCTGGCACTACTCAATCCAGCGGATCATCGCATTCTTCCATAGGAGGTTGAAGATTGGCTCACAAATTAGCGTCAACTGGGCAATGAATCGGTTGATATATTGCAACCGCCCAAGCAACCCTCGAACCTCTTTTTTTGTTGTAGGGGAAGGCATCTCAATGATGGCTTTAGCCTTGCTCGGGTCTACCTCGATTCCCTTTTGGCTAATGATGTATCCCAGCATCTTGCCTGATGACACACCAAATACACACTTGTTGGGGTTCAACCGCAACTTATACTTTAGCAAGCGGTTAAATAGCTTCCTCAAACAAACAATGTGTTCTTCAGGCTCCTTTGACTTAGCGATCATATGATCCACGTAAACCTTGATGTCTTGGTGCATGAGATTGTGGAATAAAGTTATCATTGCCCTCTGATATGTGGCTTCGACATTCTTGACCCAAATGGCATAACTCTATAGCAGAACACTCCCCATGGGGTAATAAAGGACGCTTTCTCCTTATCCTCTTCTGCCATTCAGATTTGATTGTATCCTGAGAATCCATCCATGAATGACAAAATTTTGTGTCTTGTAGTATTGTCACCAACACATAAATGTGTGGGAGTGGGAAATCATCCTTCATGCTGGCTTTGTTTAGGTCTCTGTAATCAATACACATTCGGACCCGACCATCTTTCTTAGGTACTGGAACCACGTTCGCTAACCATTCTAGGTAAAGGACGACCTTCATAAAGTTAACTTTATGCTATTTCATTATTTCCTCCTTCAATTTTAACAACCACTGCGGTCGCCATCTATGCAATTTTTGTTTGACTAGCTTGACGTCAGGTTTAAGCGGTAATGTATGTACCACTACCTCAATGTCTAGCCCAACCATGTCGTCGTAACTTTAGGCGAAGATATCTGCATATTCTTGGAGAAGCTCAACAAGTTCTGTTCTGGCCTGTGCTGTGAGTCTAGCGCTTATACGCACTTCCTTGACATCTTCATTAGTGTCAATATTTACAGTCTCAGTTTCTTCTACTACATGCAGGTTCAGGCCTTTGGGATCATCATCGTAAGGCTGGAATTCTGGTGCATCATGACTTTCCTCTTCTATTTCTGCGTCATCTTCTTCTCTGTATGCAATATGCTTAGGAAGGACTTCTTCCTAGAATGACGAATCTGTGTCTTCAAAGGTGCACACTTTCTCAGCATTCTGCCCTTGATGGTGTTTTAAGATGGCTACTGTAACCCTAGTTTTCCTGTATGCACCTCTAATGATCTCAGATTCTGCTATTTCCGAACTTGTGGGTGCATCCGGTTGTTCTACTTCTTGTAGACAAAAGTTTTTATTTTCATGATGTTCTTGCACAACATGTGCAATAGGTGGGCAGCTGTCCTTTTACTGACTGATATGAATGCTGTCGCCAAGTTCCCTCTTGAGCCTAACTCAATATCTTTTTTTCTTGGACCCCACTGCTCAAGTGGGGCCAGGACTAATAATACCACCTAGACCTGCCACCCGGCTAATAGGAGATTGTAGACACCCCAATATGCTTGCAAATGGACCAAACCCTAACTGGATTCCAAATAAAACTCCAAAGAACCAAACAAAACCCTAAAAAAACCAAGTAAACTCTAAAAAACCAAACAAAACCCTAAAAAACCTAGGAAAACCCTAAAATACAAAACCAAATCATAAAACCTTAGAGAAACACTTAAAAAACTAGACAAAACCATAAAACCCTAAATAAACCTTAAAACCTAGGTTAAATCCTAATCCAAACATTAAACCCTAGGTTAAGACATAAATTAAATTCAAAACCTTAATCCAAACCCTAAACCTAGGTCAGACCCCAAGTCAAACCCTAAACCATAAGTCAAACCGTAAGCCATAAGTCAAACCCCAACAAACTTAACCACTTCACTCCAACTACCTTGATTACTTCCTACTTCACTCCAACCACCTTAACCGCTTCTCACTTCACTCCAACCACCTTAACCACTTCCCACTACTTCTTAACTACCTTAACCACTTCCCATTTCATTCCAACCATCTTAACCACTTCCCACCTCTTCTTAACCACCTTAACTACCTTCCACTCAAACTATAACAACCAACCAAGCCATTTGGAAGTCTATAAATAGCCCCATATGCAAGTGAAAAGGGGACTTTTGGAAAAATGAGAGAAAAGCTTCCCAAAGCTTTTTCTCCCAACCAGAGCTACCAGAGTGATCCTAGAGCAAGGAGGAAGCTCGTGGAGGAGAGAAATTGGAGTTTTCAGTCATCTCCGGCGAGCTCCGACCACCAAGATCACTACCACACCAAGTACGCCCTCCACAAGCCTCAATTCCTCTTCATTTTGGCTTCTCTGGTCTTCCCACATCTTCCCCAAGTGATTCTAGACATTCCAGAGGTTCTCTTTGGCTGAAATCAGAGTTTTTAGCCTTGCCGAAGCCTTTTCCAGTGACCTAGGTGGGGGGATGAACCAGCTGCTCAAATTGTGCCCTAGAGCCTACGATCATCCCCATTGGTGTCCCTCTTGCTTCTCCAATCCTCTACACCCCGTTTTGCTGCCTCTCGGAGTCCCTAATGGAAGCTCATTGGAATCGCGACGTCTCGCCGTCGCCAGGGAAGAAGACTGTTCACAGTGACTAAACGAGCACCTCCAGCCCCACCATGTCTTTCTGATCATCCAGAAACACTCCATGGCATTACCCCAACATTCCGGAGCCTTCAGAGCGAAGCCACGAGCTCTAGATCACTCCCACAACCAAGCTCACTAGAGAAGACAACGGTGACGGCAGGCGGAACCCAACATCGCACGATTTTCCTCCATTTTGGTCCCTCATGGAAGGGGAATGATCCTCACTGCACCGCCAAGCCTCCTGGATCCCTGAGCGATGCACCGTGACACTCCAACAACCTCCTTCTTCTCCAGTGCCATCACCGGAGTGCCACGACAACAAGGGAGGTGAGAGGCCCACTCTAGCCGTTAGATCCTCGATCCAGACCATTGGATCTCTCTTTCCCCTCCTCTTCTTGCCCCCCGTGAGGTCTGATCTTAGATCAGGCCATGGCATAGCCTCTAGAAGCCCCTTCGGCGGTCGTCGACGGTGGAGTTCAGTCGTCGACGGTCATCGATTTTTTTTCTTTTAAAAAAATAAAAAATAGTTTGTCTTCTACATAATTTCTGAACTTTTTGTTTTGTTACATTTAGGCCCTTATTTTCTTACAAATTGGTCCTTTTCTTTACTATTAGGTCCGTGCATATTTTTTAAAATCGTTTGAATAAAGTTTGTTTTGAAAATATTGCAATGTGTCCCTTGAGCTTTCTTAATAATGCCTTTCTTGCATTAAAATTAGACAAATGACCCTCTGAGTTATTTTCCATGCATTAAAGTCCAGCAAAATTGCATTTAAACTCCTAAGCTTCATTAAAATAAATTTAAATGCATATTTCTCTAGTTAAATTGCATTTAAACCCTGAGATTTAATGAAATAGTTCTGAATGCATATTTCTCTGTCAAATTACAAATTAAACCCTGGGAATTTAAATATTTGCTCAAATATGACCTAAATTGCATTTTAGCCCCTGAATTTTACAGATTTCACACTAGATGCATGTTTTCTGGGGTAAAATTATAGAATAGTCCTTGGAACTTTTTGTTTTCAAACATGAACTCTTTTTCTTGCATATTTTACCCTAAATTTCCACAGAATTGCGTTAATTACATGTTTTAATGGCAAAATTGCATTTTAACCCCTAGGAATCTTCAATTTGACTAAAAATGCACAGATTTGCACATTTGACCAAAGATTTCTTCAAATTACATGAAATGTGTTTTTCTATGTATTTTTGCTGATTTAACTTCAGAATTTCAGTTTTCACTCATGATTTGTGATTTTTGCACAAAAGTCCCTAGAATTTACATTTTCACACTCACTCATGCATTTTGTACATTTTGTTGCTAATTTTCATACATATTTCTCGTATTTTCTTCCCTGCATCGTGCACACATTTCTAGCTCATTTAAAGCTTAGTTTTCTCATCGTTTTATGGATTTCTTCCGACTTTTGCGTTTTTGATTTGATTTGGCTTTCCATCGCCCGAGGGCGTACATTAACAGGCTTAACAATGCCGATATTGTCCCGGACGAGGATTATTTTCCCTAATTTCATTTTCTCAGATTTCATTTAGTTTCCGCTAATTTGTGTGATGCTTTCTGAGAGTTTTCTAGATTTCCACAATTTTCCTCATCGCCCACGAGCGTATAGTAAAGTGGCATTCTCAATGCCTACATTTGTCTCTCGGATTAATTTTTTCCTTTTATTCTCTTCTTCTCATTGATTTGGCATGTTTTTCAGTCATCTTTAGCATATGCATTTATAATAGGCAAGCACACACCCAATAGAACATTTGGCAAGTAGGAAACCTAGAAAGATCGAGTTCTTCGGGCGCTTGGGGGTGCCTAACCCCTTCCCTATGAGTAACAAGAATCCTTACCCTTTCTCTGGCCCGCATTGATTTGTACATTACATCCATTAGGCACGGAGCATACATGTTTTCTTCATCTTGTTTTCTTCTTGGTTTTCTTTTGTGTTTGGTTTTCCTCGTCTTTCCACTAAAAGACTAGGTGGCGACTCCTTTCTTATCTTTCCTTGGTGTTACTGAGTCTAGTCTTCTTCTCTGGATTAACCATCTTCGCTGTGACCGTATTGGGACTCCTCGTGTGCTTCCACGCACCGTTAGGAGAGTAGCGCAAGGTTCCATTGGCATGGTCACAGGAACTGGCGACTCCGCTGGGTTAACCAGATTCTAGCTTTCGTTTTGGTTTTCTTACTTGTCTTTGGTCTATATACTTTGTACTTGTTTGCTTGTTCTGTTTGCTTGTCCATATTTGACTAAACATGCATTTTTGTGTCTTTTTACACTATTGCTATGCCACTGCACATGCACATGACCTAATTCATGCTTTTTTTGTCGATACTTGCTTTTATTCACCTACTTGTGAGCACTACACCAGCACATGCCATGTTCTTGTCTTTTGCTTGTTGATTGACTTTTTAGATGCCATGATTGTGTGTTTTCTTCCCGTTATTTGTATTTGCCATGATTAGGAGAGTAAAGACATGTTTGCTTCCCTACTTGGTTAAAATAAAACACACAAACTTAGATAAACAAATAATAAGGCATAAGTAGAGACAAATGCTCACATTCCCTGGTTGACTTAATAAAATGCAAGTAAAAGACACAAAAGGATATTGCATGAATGATTATTTTAGAAAGCATGCATCTTCTCCTTTGCGTGCACCCACAGTTCGCGAAAGACAATTCTGGTAGCCCGCTCTATAGCTTTGGTGTAAGATGTGTTGCTAGTTTGTCTCCCCTTATCTAGGGTCGTGTCGAAGTTAGTAGAGGGTACAACTCCATGCTACTGCAGGAGACAAGGCCATCAACGCACCACCCGTTCACTACCTGTGCTCTGGCCAGGATTTAGAATGGGAACCTTACTTTTCTGACCAAAGTCAAAACCTAAAACCCATGAGTGTGTCCCATGTGATCAACCCCATATGGGACATGCATGGTGAGAGAGTGCACTTTAGGACATTCATCTGCATTGTGTATCATGGCATACCACTTAACTCACCTTTGTCTTTGCATCGCTGTCTAGGTTCTGATACCTGTTTTCCCAGGTAGCTTGTTGTGAGGTCCTTAGCTAGGAGATCGGGTGTCTTCATCGCGGGCGACCTCCCGTGGTTGTTTCCTCTTGCCTTTTTCGAGCTATTGGTCAGTTTTGACTATAGCTCGTCCTAGAGATCATGCATTTGTCTTTTTCCACAACTCCTTTTATTTCTCTTATGGTTAGCCATGGCCCCACAGACCCACAAGCCTTTAGTCATTGTTTTGAAAGGGGACCCACATTCAGATCCTCCTTCTCTCACTTTGACTACTTCTTCTTCCTTCTGTGCGTCTCGATTTAGGAATCATGAAGGATCCTTATTTCCACTTCCGAGATAGTGATGAACACAAGCCAGTCTAGGGCCCATCACTGATTCGACAATGGTGACTACCACACAGGTCCCAAGAGTTCTTGATAGCTGCACCCTATCTCTCGGGCCCTCCTGTTTCAGGAGATCAATCAACTTCGGTTTCATCTAATTTAGGGGCCATTCCTGTTCTACTCTTGCCTTCTGACCTATCTTTTAATGGGTCTTCGACCACACAGGCTCAGTACTTGAGAGCTTTGGCTCGAGGGTTCAAGCGCATGGCCCTTTCTCTTGATCGTGTTGAGAGTCCTCCTCTTTCGACCTCTGAGGTTCCAGTACAGATCACTATAGCATTGCAGGCTCACCCCACTTCATTATCGCTCATACCATCGCCTCAGCATCATACTGCTTCGGTGATGGGGGCATTGTCTCTGCCTCCTACACCATAATTGCATTGGTCACAGCATGCATCGCTGTCACCTAAGAAACAACCCATTAGTTGTGTGAGAGTACAACATTTCTCGAGTCCGTCACCCAGAGCTGTACCGGTGCCGCAGCTGCTGCTCTTGCACTCAACACCACACACAGCACTGCATAGTCAGAATTCACCTCAACATTAGGATCAAGTCCCAACATGTAGGTCAAAACCACACACTAGGCGCACACCTCCCACTGTCAAGCCAGTGCATCTCATCGCATTGACTCAACAAGGACAGCAACCTAAGAAGAAACGGGGCCATCACATTGAAAGTGACTACACTCCACTGGGTGAATCACTGAGCGCTGTTTTTCCTCAGGTTGTGTCACTTCTAAGACTCCTGAATCTGTGTCCCCCACCAACTCCACTCCCTCCATGGTACGACGCGAGTGCAAACTGCGATTATCATCAAGCCTAGGGCATTCGACTGATAAATGCTACACTCAGTGGGATATCATATAGACTCTAATCGACAGTGGGACTATTGTTGTTGACACGCGAAGCACAGCACCTGCATCCATATCCTCATTGTAGACACCCCAATATGCTTGTAAATGGATTGAACCCAAACAAGATTTTAAAAAACAAAAAAAAACTCTGAAAAATAAAAAAACCCTAAAAATCCTAGACAAATCCAAAAATACAAAACAAAATCATAAAACTCTAGAAAAACCCTAAAATGCAAAAAAAAAAAAACATAAAACCCTAGTAAAAGTCCTAAAAACCATAAAACCCTAAATAAACCCTAAAACCTATGTTAAACCCTAATCCAAACCTTAAACCCTAGGTTAAGACTTAAATTAAATTCAAAACCCTAATCCAATTCCTAAACCTAAGTCAAACCATAAGTCAAACCCTAAGCCATAAGCCAAACTCCAACAAACTTAACTACTTCCCACTTTACTCCAACAAACTTAACTACTTCCCACTTCTCCCCAACAAACTTAACTACTTCCCACTTGACTCCAACAAACTTAACTACTTCTCACTTCCCTCCAACAAACTTAACCACTTTCCACCTCTTCTTAACCACCTTAACCACCTTCCATTCTAACCATAACAACCAGCCAAGTCATTTGGAAGCCTATAAATAGCCCCATTTGCAAGTGAAAAGAAGACTTTTGGAAAATGGATGGAGGAGCTTTCCAAAGCTTTTTCTCTCAATTAGAGCTACCAGAGTGATCCTTGGGCAAGGAGGAAGCTCATGGAGGAGAGAATTCAGAGTTTTCAGTCATCTCTGGCGAGCTCCAGCGGTCAACTTCACTGCTAGTCCAGGTATGCCTTCCACTGACTTCAATTCATGTTAAAAATGCTCTCCTAGGTCTCCCTTTATCTTCCCCGAGTGATTCCAAGCAAGCTAGAGGCGTTCCTGAGTTGGAAACAAGCTCTCAGGCCTCGCTGAAGCATTTTTCCGGTGGCCTAGGTGGGGGTGCGAATCAACTAGTTGATTCAAGCCCTAGAGCATTGGATCCTCCCTCCTAGACCTCCCTTTTACTTCTCCACCCATCAAAACCCCACTCCAGTCGCTGCGGAAGCCTCAACCAGAAGCTCACCGGAATCATGACGACTCGCCGTCACTAGGGATGAAGATTGTTCACAGTGACTGAACGCGCACCTCCAGCCTTGTCGTGCCTCTCCGAGCATCCAAAAACACTCCACAGCACACTTCAAGCACTCTGGAGCCATCGAAGCCAAGCCACGTGTCCTGGATCACCTCCATAGTCGAGTTCGCTAGAGTTGGATGGAATCGACTGGGAGTTAGGTCCAAGGGTAGGGGAAGTGCCCCTTACTCGCTTCTGGCAGAGGGGAAATGCTCCACACATCGTTCCTAAGCCTATTAGAGCCTTGGATCACGTGCCGCAGCCTTCTAGTAGCCTCTTTCTTCTCCAGTGCCGTCACCAGAGTTGTCCCGACGGCGAGGGGAATGGGTAGTCCACTCCAACCAGTAGATCCATGATCTAGACCATTGGATCTCTCTTTCCCCTCCTTTTCTTGCTTCCCGTAAGGTTTAATCTTAGATCATGCCATGGGATAGCCTCTGGAAGCCCGTCCAGTGGTCATCGATGGCGGAGTTCCGTCGCTGGCAGCCGTCGATTCTTTTTCTTTTAAAAAAAAAAGTTTTCTTTGATTATACTTCTGAAACTTTTAGTTTCTATTCTTACAAGTAGGTCCTTTTTTTATTACAATTAGGTCCTTGCATTTTTTTTAAATCATTTGAATAATGTTTGATTTGCAATTATTGCAATGTGCTCCTTGAGCTTTCTTAATAATATTTTCTAGGCTTAAAAGTTTGATGAAAGGCCCCCTGATTTGCTTTTCATGCATTTAAGGATAGAATGTTTGCATTTAAAACCCTAAGTTTCATGAAAATAATTCTGAATGCATATTTCTCTAGTTAAATTGCAGCTAAACCCCTGAACTTCATTAAAATACCTCTAAAAACATATTTCTCTGGTTAAATTGTAGTTAAACCCCGAGCTTCATTGAAATTCCTTTGAAAGCGTATTTCTCTATCTAGATTGCAAATTAAACCTTGACAATTTAAATATTTGCTCAAATGTGAATTAAATTGCATTTAACCCTTGAACTTTACAGATTTTTCACTGAATGCATGTTTTCTAGGGTAAAATTACAGAATTGTCCTTGGAACTTTCTATTTTCAAACATAGAATCTTTTTGTTGCATATTTTACCATGAATTTCAACAGAATTGCATTAAATGCATGTTTTAATGGAGAAATTGCATTTTGACCCCTAGAAATCTTTAATTTGTCCAAAATGCACAGTTTTACACATTTGACCCCAGATTTCTTCAAAATTACATGAAATGTGTTTTTCTATGTATTTTTGATGATTTAGCTTCAGAATTTCAGTTTTCATTCAGAATTTGGATTTTTTGCACAAAAGCCCTTGGAATTCACATGTTACGCTCTCACATGCATTTTGCACATTTTGTTGCACTTTTTCGTGCATATTTTCTCATATTTTGTTCCTTGCATCCTACATTGCTTTCTAACTCATTTCAAGCTTGGTTTTCTCACCGTTTCACGGATTTCTTTCGATTTTAGCGTTGTTGGTTTGATTTGGTTTTCCATCCCCGAAGGGCGTACATTAACAGACTTAACAATGCTGACATTGTCCCGAATGAGGATTATTTTCCTTAATTTGATTTTCTCAGATTTCTTCGAGTTTCCGCCGATTTGTGAGAAGCTTTTTGAGAGTTTCTTGATTTTCATGATTTTCCTCATTGCCCACGGGCGTACAGTAAAGCGGCATTCTCAATGCCTACATTTGTCCCTTGGATTAATTTTTTCCTTTTATTCTCTTCTTCTCTTTGATTTGCCATGTTTTTCAGTCATCTTTAGCATATGCATTCAGAATAGGCAAGCACACACCCAATAGACCATTTGGCAAGTAGGAAACCTAGAAAGACCGAGTTTCTTAGGCACATGGGAGTGCCTAACTCCTTCCCCATGCGTAACAAGAATCCTTACCCTTTCTCTGGCCTACAGATTTGTACATTATATCCATTTGGTACAGAGCATACATGTTTTCTTCATCTTATTTTCTTCTTGGTTTTCTTTTGTGTTTGGTTTTCCTCGTCTTTCCATTAATAAACTAGGTGGCAACTCCTTTCCTTATCCTTTCTTATCTTTCTTTGGTGTTTCCAAGTCTAGTCTTCTCCATCGGATCCACCATCTTCGTCGTGACCATATCGGGACTCCTCGTGTGCTTCCACGCACCGATAAGGAGTGCCATGCAGGGTTCCACCGGCATGGTCATTGAAAAAACAATCGAGAAGGGATGTTGAAATACATTTATGTAAGAAAGGATTTGTGGAAAACTACAAGTGTTGGTTTAAACATGGGGAGGCCTTTCAAAGCTATGGGAAAGTTGCTCCTGTTAGTACGGATC